>JAMBLF010000898.1:0-173394 GCA_030578115.1 Leucoptera coffeella
ATATTTCAACGTAGTCCCCACGACAGAGGGCAGTAATAGTCAGTTAAAAGCTTAGGGGTCCTTTCCTTCGTGACATAACAGGGTACAAGCTTAGAATTTGTCAACAATGAAAATTTTCTGACATGATTTAAAATCAATCCAATTTTTCATGTGATTTGTTTCACTCATTGTATAATAAATGTTCATTAATTAAGTTTGTATAAGTTTTGTTTTACCACTTAATGGCATCGTTAATATTTATTTTTGTTAGGTGCTTGATACTACTCATTAATATAATATCATTTTCACCAAGACAAATAATATTAGACCAAAGTAATAACCATCGGTTTTATTTTTTAGTATTTTTTACTCGGTATTAATTAATTTAATAATATCGTATCGTAATCGTATCATAGTCGTATCGTTTTAAGTGTATGACTGTGGTAGAATTAACGATAGATGGCATTGGCAATAAGTTGCAACACATATATATTGGTTTCCCCAGGAAATAAGGTGGTCAAGAAAGCCATCATACTCAGCCTGCAAGATATCGATTTATATATTTTTTATAATAGTGATTGTTTTTGTTATCACTACACATAGGATTTTGTATTAATTGATGATACATATAGTATATAAGATTAGAAAGAGGTCTCGTCACTCGTCTATGGTTTGTCAACAAAGTCTGCAGCTCAGTGAAAGTTGAAAATACATATATTTATTTTCGGCAGGATATTTATTCACTTGTGATGCCAAACTGGGTAATTATGTTCACTTTGTGCTAAGATTCGGATCCTTGACTTGGAACGAACGGAAGTACCCAACTGCCCAAGATTTGTTAAAGGAAGCTTTACAGTACCACACAAAAATATTGTTCTTTATAGACGAAAGACAAAACGTATTACTATAGTGGTGGGTGATCATGTGTTAGAGTCACAGATAATATAATACGAGTTAAACAATCTAAACCCAAGAACGATCATCATTCATAGAAAAATTAAAACCTTTCCTTACTTCTTACTTGGAAAGCTCTCGTTTGATAAAACAGCAAAACCTTAACGTGACAGACGACGATGATCTTTTGCCGACCAATGATAACCTTAACGAAACATCCAAATATATAACGACCCATTTGTTTTTAATATTAGACACAAAATGATCGGTCCGAAAATTCGGTGTCTCAAAGAGACAGAGTGTATGCCGAGGTTTATTGATGTCAGTAAAGTGGTTTGTTTGGATGGAAACAAATGAAATTCGTGATTTCTACCTACCCCTCTAGGGAAAAGAACGTGAGTCTGTGTGTAATGATCTTGTCGACTTTCTCTCAACGTGTCTGTGATTATCAACAAACATGTCAAAATACAAATACACTTCTTAGCAAAATTATCCAAAAACAGTTTTGTAGGTTTTTTTACTTTAATTTATGCACCGAAAGTCCGATAACTGTACGAAATCTTGAAGAAATGTAGTTTAGCTAGTTAACATCGGGTATGCCATAGGGAAGCTAGATAGAACATGTACATAGCGTTCAGATGGCTAGTTTGTATCACGTGCTTTGTGTCAGGGCTCATGTGCTGGCTTGAGTACAATTATACGAAGAGGACTAATGCCCGGTTCATTGGTAAGTTCTAGCACATTCTCTTATTCCACAGTGAGAGGTAGGGAAGTGTATATCTAGGAAACAATACTGCTATCATTTATTCCTGTACTGGGATAAGAAGAATAAGCCTCAGTGTTGTAAATTTATTTCCAAATACGAGTCTATTCTCCTTTGTAAAAACTAAAAATTGTATCGTTCTATCAAATAAACGATTATGTGACGAAATAAATGATGGTTACAGACATTGTAATTTTTCAATGTTTGTAAAGGAATCCATAATATAATCAATGAAATAGCGTCGTTTCTTATTAATATTTTGTAATAAATTCGCATATTCAGACACGTTCCAATTTACTTGATTCTCAATATTATTTCGTTTCAGGAATCTGCTTGGAAGAAACCCGGGAAATATTAAGTCCCTTAAATAATATAAACGAATCGGAAAGCAACGACCATAACAGTACGCTGCGGAAGACACATTCCTTGCTTTCTTCAGTTTTTAGCGCAATATTTATCACAGTTTTGGTTCTCTGTACAATTGCAGATGCAAATGAATATGATTTGTATCAAAGGTACTGTCTGGTGTTTATGAAAGAGATCAACATAATAATAAGAAATAAAGGTAAAGTTATTGAACAAAAATTCAGAATATTGAAGAATCAATACCCATTAGTTTCAAAAGTTTATACCGATGTATGTACATTCTACAATATAATAGCTCGTTTTGCTAGAGAAACAAATATAAAAATCAAACTATTCATCGAAAACGTTATAGCCTCTTGGAAAAAGAAATTTCTTAGAAAAGACGAAGAAACAATAAAAAATAATGATTTTAAAATTGGATGTGAAAATGAATTGCATCTATTGCTGTACCGTTTGGAAAACAATTGTGGTATAATAGAAGATATACGGTCCAATTACTTAGAGCTACAAAGTATGTACAGCGCTCTTCTTAGGGAAAACTCATTCTTAAGACATTGCAACCATGAATTAAATAAAGAGACGCGTACTTTACGCGATAGAATTAATTTATTGGAGAAAAGAATGCATGACGCAGAAGAATGCGATAAGAAAGCGCACATTATCCAAATCCCTAATAACACCGAGACAAACGTAGCAAATCCAGGCAGTTCTAGAACATTAGATTCTAAATTGGACAGTAATATCTCCACGATTACTCCAAACCGAGATTCAAATTCTAGAGTAATAATTGTATGCGACAAGGTGTCGATGGCATGCGTTCCAAGCGTAACTCGATTTATATTATTAGACCCCGTTATCAAAGATAATTACGTTTTTGGCTTCTCAAGACTGTTTGATCATTTCCGTAACAAGAAATGCTTAAACCTTTTCTGCTCGAAGACTGATATGAAAAAGAAGACCAGGAAATATGCTGTTTACAGCAATGGTGATTGCGTTCTTGATTACAATATGTAAGTTCTTTTTATATTCCATGAATGTAATATAAATATTGTTGTCTAACAAATTGATAAATGATTCAGTTGTATGGCTGAAGATTCAATTACATTTTACTTGAATAGGAAATTAATGTATGATTTGGCATAAATGTACTAAAAAGATTCCTCCCCACTGACGCTCAATTAACTTTATACTCAGATAATAGTTCTTTCAACATGCCGCAGGAAAAAAAATAGTTAAGTAAAATAACTTCTTTTTCTAGGTCAGAAATCACATGTAGGGAAGAAAATTTCAGCCTAGCATTAGGCGAACCGAATCCGAATGACATGAAAGTTGTTATTCAAGAAAAATTTCTTACAAATTCCGAAGCGTTCAAGAATTTTTTAAAACACAATCCAAATGTTGTTCCATCCATCACTTGGGCGCCAAATTTACAGCATTAATATTTCGGGTATTTATTTACTTACTTTTTGAATGTGTTTATTGTATTCAATTGTCGTCTAATTGTAAGATTCAATAAAAAAATAGAACTGAGAAATATATTTACTCTTGCTGTATTTTACCTTTGAAACGGATCAAATCATATACACATTATATAAGATATTTTACTAGTCAAGCAGGTTTTTTTCTATTTCTATATCCCAATTACTATTACATTCATTGATCAATCCTTTGCCTTTTCTAAGAGATAAATTATGCTACTACTCATTGACCATAAGTCGTAACGAACATTTTGTATGATTTCGAGACTGTCGAACGATAACATAAAGAATAGTGTAGAAGCACACTAATATTTAATGCTTTGATCGAATGTCAAATGTCATTGTCTTTAATGTCAAATAGCGCTATCAAGCACAAACATTTTTTTCTAGTTTATTTTCATTCTATGTGTTGTATTGTTGCGTAGCTTTCTAGTGTGAGATAAATTGGCTTAAATTGCTTATTTACCGGTTTATCTATTTTGTTTCCTTGGTTTTTATAAAATGCGTTTGCAAGATGATGTCTGATCAGTTTCGAAAAGTTGAACCTTATTCGCCAAAGTCCTCACCAAGGGGCGCGCGTTCGCCCGTGGTGTCAAGGCAAGATTCTTCGGGTACTCTCAAGACAACAATTTCCCTGGGCAAGAATCCCTCGATAGTTCACAGTGGGCCTTTCTATTTGATGAAAGAGCCGCCAGGTATGTAAAATAACCATTTCTAATCTTCAAAAATACTTACTAAAAATCGCCCTACTTTATTGGCACTGGGTGTCGTTTATATCTATTTGGACGCAAGAAAGTTTTAGTGTGGTATTAAATAGTTTAAGAACCCAACATATTTATTGATATTTTGCTATTAACTCCTCCAAACAACAACCTCAAGCCAGCAAAGTGAAGTCTCTTTAAAGCATTCACACATAAGCATCACACCTGCTATCAGTTTTGAGTGAGCACTGCTGCTGCAATAATACTGGGAACTAACCGATTTATAATTATTAATTTTCATTTACAGCAGAATGTGAACTAACGGGGGCAACAAACTTAATGGCTCACTATGGCCTTGAACATTCTTATAGCAAATTCAATGGAAAGAAACTAAAAGAATCACTGTCTTCATTCCTCCCAAATCTTCCTGGAATTGTGGATGGTCCAGGGACAAGAAGATAATAGCACACTGGGCTCTGTCATAGCTAAAAGACCTATAGGTGGCAAGGAGTTATTACCATTAACTAGTGCACAGTTAGCAGGCTTCAGATTGCATCCAGGACCCTTGCCAGAACAGTACCGGTATGTGAGCTCTACACCACCAAAGCGGCATAAGAGTAAACATAAGAAACATAAGCACAAAGATGGCGCTCCTCCCGGCCAGGATACACCATTACAAGGTAAGAAATATATGTACTTTAGATAGTTTTCACATCAAATCACTTTTTAATATTTTAGATGCATTAGCAACAGTAACCTAGCGTTCAAATCTCTCCTCCAAACATTTTTTTGTGTATGTACTTAACATGTCAGGTCGCACATGTATTCTAAAGATGGATTAACTGTTTATGAGGTTTTTAACACCATTCCCATGTTATATTGTGTACCTAGGAGGTTACACAGTTTCTTATGTGTGCAATATTGCAATCAACAAACTATCAATATTACTCTCTTATAACATCTATTAAACCATAGGTGCAGATTAACTACTTGACTGCCTTTAAGCACTGTTACAGAAATATGTTCTGTTTTTTTTCATAATAAAAAATTATTTATGAAATGCATCAAATGTGAAGGAAAACATCATGAGGAAACCTACCTGTTCCCCGAACTTATAAGTTGTAGTTATTGCTTGTAAATGACGACATGGCTTACCACGTGTCACATTGAGTACTGACTATCGGGTCAACGCGTGCGTTTATGTTCCAAACTGTATTATGTTTTAGCACTAACAGCAGTTTCAAAAGTAACTAACTAACTACTCTTAGTAATGGTGTCGATAACCCCAGGGAGACATATTTGTTAAGCCATATCGTGTTGGTGACATTGTAACACTAATTTACGTCTCTGCTTATCCTGAAATTTTGTATAGTTATAATGTATTTTAACTTTTATTCACAGACTCATCAAATCCAGATACGTATGAAAAGAAGCACAAAAAACAGAAGCGCCACGATGATGACAAAGAACGTAAGAAACGGAAGAAGGAGAAGAAGAGGAAAAAGCAGAAGCACAGTCCGGAACATGGTGGGCTCACACCAAACCAACATCCGGGTTCCTAGATTTATGATAGAATAGTAATATACGAGTAATAGTAAGGACATACACTTATACTTTCAAAATTCACCTTAGAACATTCACGACGAACTGTAAGAGAAAAATTGGGTAAAACAAACTCATAAGATAAAACTTTTTGATTAAAATCTGTGAAGGTGTGAAAAGACAGAACTTTAAGCTGTGGTGTATATTTTGTTGCAATATTTATTAATTTTTAATAAATATATTCATTTATACTATGTCACTTATGGACTGATCTGTAAAATCTACACAAAGAGCATTTATAATCTCGATTGTTTGTCCAAATAGCTAATTCAAAGACCTTGTTGATGCTTTCCACTTTCTGCAATTACAGATGTGTTGTGTCTGCTTTATCAAAAGTTCTATGTATGTGTTCTATTAATGTTGATTTTTAGACAAATCACCTCTGGTTTCACTCTGTCTTGTCCTTGTACTTCAATATCTAAACAATCAGACAAAGATGTGACTGTAAATTGTATTTAACTATTTTTTCTCCTAATAGAATGTGTAGGTGGTTTTAGGACAGAGGAAAACATAAGAAGTATAGATAAACAATGTAATAATTTAGATATAATTGGTATGGTTTCTATAATAGTTGAAGTATTGGGAGATGAACTATTAACCATTCCCTAATATTCCATTTATGCATCATGAGGTTAAGTCCAACAAAAGAGATAGATATTGTAAGTATCTGTGTGTTAAAGAGGCAATTGCAGGCTATTTTCAGTTTAATGTTGTAATTTAAATTACTCATAAAACATTTTTTGTTTTCATTAATTTTCTTATTAAAAGAAAGAAGACACTTTGCTGGGACCGACATAGCCTATTAATTACATTAAATATTAACCAAGGAAAGGAAATTATACTAATGTATTAAATGTGTAAATTATGACACTGAACTTACTTCTGTGGTTACCTAGTATTTAGCAGTTCTATAATTTAGTCCTGCACTCGACTACTGCAACATTTATATATCAGTGGATAACCACTCCTATACAGGATTCAATTATCCTAGGCTTCAAATTACCTAGCTATTGTTATTAGGGGGACTTTAGCAAGTAAGTGAGCTTGCATTAATTTTTGTAAGTCACACTAATATGTATTATGTCAGATCTGGAGTGTGACACTAATGTGAATGCAATATTTATACTGGAACAATTAGATAAGAAGACATTTTCCTCTGCCCTGAATAATAAATGTACAGCACTATTTGTAAGTTAGTTGTAAGATTCTCAAGATATTTGAATAAAAATGTTTTGTATAAAATTCTTGCTTTTTATTTGTTTTAATATTATTTGAACACTCTGGGATAACAAGAAGATTGAGAAGAACTAAGCGAAATGGCATCAAACGTTATTTTGTAGTAATCTAATATGAAAGAACGTTCCGGTTCGATTCTACGCCGAAGCAGCATGTGGAAATGAATTATTTCTGTGTTTCAGTAAAAACTATGTGCATTTTGATGATTTTATTTTTAAACACATCACTTGTAATTTTAGGAAATCTTGCCTTTCCAAAGAATAGACCATAGTCAGCAGGTAATGGGAAGCTCAGCGCAGTTTTACAATAGTTCATTAGTGATACAATGTGAACACTAATGACCTATTTTGCAATTACAGATATACGAGTATACTGACTTCCCTGCAACCTTGTCGGGATATGTGTTAATTAGTAATGTCTTATTTCGTGTCGTCGATAATTATTCGAATAATTAACTAGTTACCGCCATGTCGTAGGAGGCCACTACGGGACTAGGGGTAAATGGAATGTATTGGGCGATGGGTCAGCAAGCCTTCGCCAATGTTCCATATAACATCACAACCATACTACTTATGCTATAAAGTGTCCTAGGAGAAATTGTATCTTTGTATAGGTGTTCTGTCTAATCCGAGAGAGATTAAAGGATGTGAATGTATGTATTATCAGTTATAAATCAATATTTGACTAAAAGTATATGAAATAAAACCATCGAACTTAATTGATTTTAAATTGTTTATTTGAATTTTAGTACAAAATAATTAGGACTACACTATTAAGCGCAGCATGGCACTCTCAAATCCACACTTCACTTAACCCGCTACGACTAACTGCTCTTCACATCAGTTAATAATATTATAAGTTATTAAAGTAACAAGTGTGCTAGAGACTATATTACACGGATACACTGGCGCGTACCTCAACCGTTAGACAAAACAAAATATACACAAAATCTTTATTCGCACTACACTAGTGTGCTCGCAATACTCGACCGCTGGCTATAGATTCATATCTTAGAGGCCCCAATTCTCATAGTTTTAGCTGTGTCAGTAACATTATAGTACTAGACAGATGTGGTTTTTAGTATTGCTATTCTGATTAATGAAAACAAAAATTGTTGTTACTGAGATATTATCTTATGGTTAAGAATATAAGTTAATATTATATACGAAATGTCATAAAATTGAGGATTGGGAGGTTCATTAATAGATATTATCTGTAGCCATACTAAGATTTCATCCAAATTTAAATATGGTAACTTATAGTAATCTCTTTGACAGACAAATGACGTTACACAAATATACTTCGGTTCACGTCCCAAAGTTATGCTTTTTTTGCTTACTCGTTGTTAGAAAGGTAAATTCATTGGAGTTTTATAAATGGTCTTCAATTCAATCTACAATTTTTCCGGCTTGAACAGTTGTTCGTGAAGCCAAAGTATATTCGATGATGTTCAATAAGGATGATTTTGTATCCGTATTGTTTACGCTGGAATAATCAAGTCAATGAATGTATTTTCTTAATTTTGTTCTATTACGCTTTCTTGTCCTAAATAATAATTATAGTTTTAATTATTTATAACTTGTTTTACATCCATGGAGCCACATATTTCTATGTAATGAATGACTATTAGAAATGCCAAGAAAATTGGCTGAAACTAATTCGAAAATTACCCATTGTTTTATCAAAAGTTGAGCAAGTCAATTCGATACAATTCAGTTCAGTATAAATATAGGTTAACAAAATGGCAAGTTTTGATGTGCCTCACAATGTTGACGGCAAGCTTTTCTACATTACATTAAAATATCATAATTTATCAATATACACAATAAATAGAAAATACAAATATATACAACAAAAAACAACTAATGTTTTTTATTAAATAAAATTCAAGCTGAAATCCCATTTGAAAAATGCTTAAAATGCTCTTACCATAACTTTTATAAGTCTTTTAAAAAACGCTTCAAATAAAATTCCACTTTGTTTAAGTTATTAGTAGTACATTAAAATAAATACAAATTAGAATGTTTACTTAAAAAAACACTATAACGTTCCGAGAGGGCTAAAATTACTACATAAGGATCTGTAAATTCTACAGTACGGTTAATCTTGTTAAATTGTAATAACTTATTTTATATATTTACGTATATAGTGTTTTTTCTTGTATGTTAATTTCCTAGCGAAATCAAATATTGATTGTTTCGCAAGAAAATTGACATTTCAATGCAATTGTTGGTACAGGTCCCAAGAAAACTCGTCTCAAATAATATAATAACAATACAACTCTAAGATTTTAATAAAACATGGCATTAAATACAATTTCACTTTTGCTTGTTATATCAGTTGTTACCTTTTACGAAGCGTTATGATAAAACATTTTGTTTGTAATTTAGCAAAATTAAATAGGTGAAATAAAATAGTAACATTATTTTCTACAATCCATTGAGTTTTGACACCTGTCATTCTTTACTACGGCACTGTATTAAGAGCTTTACAAGAACAGTACATTCCGATCAAATATTTCGAGTTCATTTTGGAAGGATAATTATGTTACACATAAGTTTCACAATGAATAGAACTGATTTTGAACTACAACGTAATGTTTGAAACGTTTAGTACTTTAAATTTAATTTTGATAACCATACATAAGAAATGAATGCCATATTGAGTACTTATCAAAACCATTCCCACTCATACATTCTGAAAGACGTAAATCATTCACCCTGTCTTTAATGTTACAATAATGTGGCCGATTTTCATATGTGAGTTCAATCCAAAATACAAAGTTAGTGCTACCATAAATACAGATTTTCCATATTTTATGTATCTAATGAAATGTATTGTAAAATGCCATTATTTATTACTGGTATTAGAATTTTATTTGACAAGATTTAATTATAAGGCAAAAAGATCTTTACAATACTTTTCACCAATATATAAATATGTCCCTAATCGATTTACGTCTTTAGCAGAAGTTCATTCCACATTTCCGTTTCCATTTGCAATCCCATTGTGACGTCACAGCTCCTTGAGAAGCGCTGACTTGGCATTCTTCAACTTGTCTAGTCGTTTCGTTAAGTGACTGTTCTCTGTTTCCAACTCTTCGACTCGATTCAACGCCTCTCGTGCCTGAAAAGAGATTAAGTATTAAAATATAAAATGTATTAAACATTCATATATTTAGAACCTTACATTTTACCCAGGAAACAAATTGGAATTATCCATAATAAAAAGGCTTCTAATAATATACATAACGATGGTTCGCACCTCACACAACGCACGCGTCATAAATATTGGTTCTGAACGAATATTTTATTATTCGTTTCATTTAGGGGAGCATACAAAATGTATTATTCATATATCTACAAAAATGGTCCTTCAAGCCGTTAGAAGTAAACAAATAGGAATTTAGATTTTATTAAGTAGGGAATAGGGTTTCATTCAGTTAAAGGGGGTTTCGTGTTCACGCGCACAAAGTCACTAGACTTTACCATTAGCTGTCACCGTTACTGATGACTGCCCAAAAATCTATTTCCTCCTGAAATATAATGACAGTGATATAGCGATGTCTCGACATTTTAACAAAACTCTGATGTCTGTCTCTTCTATACATCGAGATAAAAACTACTTCAATCATTTTAGGTTAGCTATTTGCATTCGTACATAATATAGTGCGCAATTGGAGTCACTATAATATTTTCTGTAATGTGGTGTCAAAACATCGTTACAAATGCACAACAAAATTACTTCAGATTTCTGTACAATATCTTACCTATTCGGATTCGAATTTTATTTTAGATTGGTATCATCATATAGGTACATATCGATAGTGTTCATCCCCTTAACTCATCGCCATGGAACACCTCATATCATGGTCTTCGAGTAGCCGAATACCTACGTGGATACATCAATGGTCACTCTACCCTCAGAAAACATCGAATTTTATAATATTCACGAATATTTATACTAGCAATCTCTTGTCCCTACCTCCCTCTGCAGTTTCCTCCTCTCCTGGTGCATCTGGTCTTCATGGGCCCTCAGCTGCTCGAGGTCCGCCTTGGCTCTGGCTGCCAGCGCGTCCGCCCTCGCCCGCGCCGCGTTCTGCAGGGCGGCCTCGGACTCCGCTCGGGCGGCGCGCGCCTTCGTCTCCGATAGCGTCTTACGGAGGGTTTCCACTGAAAGGGAATATATTGGATAAAGAAACTTATGTAGAGGTTGTTTGGCTACATGTTATTTGTGGTAGATTTATAGGATTCATCATGCATCACACACAAAAACATTAGTTTCAATGCACACTTAAATTATCATACAAGTAGACGTTTTTGTCATCCATACGTAATCATCCTCATCACATCTGATAATTTAATACGATACGCGTAGTTTTTGCTATTTAAATCTCTTAATAGAAAGAAAGAAAAACATTTATTCACTGCTATACATACACATTTTAACATAGCACTATTTATACACACTTTGATACAACAACAATAGTCGTACATATAAGGAGTAGGCACTTGATGCAGTGAAAAGGTAATAGAATAATTATAGGCAAGTGCACTCACTCTCATTCTCGTACTCCTGGTCGTGGTGCGAGGCCACTCCGTTCTGCCGGGCGGCGCGCTCCTCGTGCAGCTGCAGCTTCAGCTTGCGCAGCTCCGACTCCAGCCCTTGCTTATCCGCCAACAGGTTCTGCAATCTCACATCTGGAAGCAGAAAACAATATAACAATATTTACGTAAGGTACGTGTTAATTAGACGTATACCGTCACACGTAAAACTACGATATACTAAAAAAGGTGACGCGTGAGACGTATGAATGTAAAAAAGCGCAATTGGTTTGATACAGAAAACGTGTGATATGGAACAGCTGTAATTAAGAAATGAACTCCGAGAATAGTAGGTTCGAAATGACCTACTTTACAAATACAGACATAGAGTCTACAATGCGCAAGTTGTACCATATAATACTTAACATACATACACATCACGCCTGATTACCTGTAGAGGTGTAGGAAGAGATCATGGATCCCCATTTGTCCCGATCCTGACAGACCACTTTCGCATCATTGACTCATACATCTTCACATACACTCTCGGCGATTATAGGTACTCCTAACGTCACCTTTTTTCAATATAGCGTCTATCTGACTGTTATATATCTTATCACTACATAGTATAAAACAAAGTCGCTTTTCTCTGTCCCTATGTCCCTTTGTATGCTTAAATCTTTGAAACTACGCAACGGATTTTGATGCGGTTTTTTTAATAGATAGAGTGATTCAAGAGGAAGGTTTATATGTATAATAACATCCATTAAATAGTCGAGTAGGCTATATATTTTATACCCGTGCGAAGCCGGAGCGGGTCGCTAGTTAGGTATATAATACTTAAGCCATTTATGTACAAGTATATACAATAACTCACCTAGCGTCCCCTCGCCAGCGGACTTCCAAGAGCTGCTGCGATTCCTGCGACACGAGTTCGAGCGGTATCTCGCTATCAACCGCGGCGGGTACGAACGCGCGCCCCGCCGCCGTCACGGCCGCGTCCCGGATGCGTATCGCCTCGTGCGCACCACTCAGCTCCCGTGTCACGGTGTCGTGTTCGCGTTTTAAGCGCTCGTGAGCAGAACACTTCTCTTTGTGCTCGCGCTGGAAATGTAATAAATAGTTTATTGAACATTTACCAACTGTCTGCCTGTCTGTCTGTCTGCCCGTGACCATGGCTGCTGCAACGTAGCCGAAACGTCGGGTTAATAAAGGTAACTTTATTATATAGAAACATACGCGATAAGTCCCGTTAGTTATTAATCATGAGTGTAAATCGCGAATCTCTTAAAACTATAATTATCAACTGTAAATATATGTAAGGTATATAAATTGAACTATTCACAGCATAGATAGATATTGCAACTGCGACCTCTCTAGCAAGACAGAAACGGAATAGTATTCTACAAAATATTATATTCCTATCCTTTAAAAACAGACTACATGAAGAATCTCTCTTCATATCCATCCCTTAAATAAACGCTACTTTCACATCACAAGAGAAGTATTTCATTTCTATTCCATTACATCATACAACGCCCGACATGAGACCCCATATTCATGTGACATAGAGACGATTACTATACGAGTACGGCACGCGTCCGTCTCGACCCTGCACTTACCTGCAGCTGGCACATCTCCTCCCTGAGCTCGTCGAGGCGGTCGGAGAGCAGCTCCCGCTGGTAGGCGAGCGACGCCTTCTCGTTGTCCAGCTGCGCGTTCAGGATCATCGCCTTGCGGAACTTCTCCTCCACCTCCCGGAGCTCATGCTGCAACAAGGTACAACGATATAGGGGGTAAAAGAGTATGTATTTTATTCTTAAGTCCCCTGTTAGTCTGGGAGGCAAAAGAATGCAAACTAGCTGCCGTTCTTGCCGGTATGTCGTAGGAGGCGACGAAGGGACTAAGGATCAATGGAATCTGTTAGGCGAAAGGCTAGCAATCTGTCAATAATGGTCCATATAATAACACAACCCAAATATGCATGCTCAAAGTGACCTTGGATATAATATTATCTCCAAGGTTATGTCACCCCGAAAGGGATTAGTGGATGTGAATGTGCATGTAAGTATTTCTTTAAGAGAACAATTTTTTTTCATACGTTACGCCATCCAAGCCCAGAACCTAAGCCAGGACTGTACGATTATTAGTTAAATAAGCGGTATTAACAGAACGCTCGTGGGACTAAGATGCATATACAATAATACCTAAAGAATTCGAATGCAAATCGATTAGAAAGGAATGTAACACATGACTAGTGACTGATTGCTTTTATGCAGAAATTAAAGTATTGTTAGTTTAATATTAACTTAAACTGCAATCCACAGAACTATGTATTTATTAAACTATACTCGTATACAACATATAATGTATACTAGTGACCCGCTCCGGCTTTGCACGGGTATAAAATATATAGCCTACTCCACTATTTAATGGATGTTATTATACATATAAACCTTCCTCTTGAATCACTCTATCTATTAAAAAAAACCGCATCAAAATCCGTTGCGTAGTTTCAAAGATTTAAGCATACAAAGGGACATAGGGACAGAGAAAGCGACTTTGTTTATACTATGTAGTGATTGTACAGCATAATGTATTGTTTATTAGACTCACCTTAATATCCTTGAGGCTGAGGGAATCCTCGGCGTCTTCGGACCCTCGCCGGGGGCTGTGGATGGAGGTGCTGAGCCCCAATCTGCCGCCGCCAGGCCTCCGCCCAACCACCGTCGTTTCTGGTGAACACAGGACAGAAATTAATACAATTTCTAATATAGTTACTGTCTTTTATAATTGAATAAGCTTAATTATGCTAGTTCGAGTCTTGAAAAGAAATACCAGTTGAAATTAGGCGTGTCATAAGAGAAATTTAGAAGTTATAGAAGTAACTAATTGAATTAAGTGGTTATAATTCACCATAGCTTAACGAAATTTGAATGAAAAAATTAAATCGGTTCTACGGCTTCTTCCACGACATTGTTCCTCAATGTAAAGTTATATATTACAAAATTATACATTATGCACTTAAAAAGTCAAAAGATTCCATCAACACTTAGCTCCAGTGAGAATCTTTCACCAGTTAACCAACACCCATCGTCCCAAGACACTAGGTCCCCTTATAACTTGTCTGTAACAATTATCGCCATCAGTGTACAGAAAAAAGTTTTTCATTCTCCTTACCGGTGTACATGTCATAGGCCTTATCAGCATGGTTCTCCTGTTCCCGCTGCTGTCTCTCCAGCTCTCGCATCCGAATCTCCCTGGCCTCAGCCCGAGCTGCTCGCCGCGCCGCCAGACGCTGCTCGGCCTGTGACAACAAATAAAGGACAATAAGACTATAGTCAGATAGACGAAACATTGAAAAAGGGTGACGTTAGAAGTACCTATAACTGCCGAGTTTTTATGAGGGACGAGGAAGCGAAAGTGGTTCGTCAGGATTGGGACAGATGAATGTATGACACTAGTATTTTTCAAAACAAATATTGGAGTTGGATATGATATCAATGCATTGTAATGAACAATGGGTTAGTGCGAGTAACACCTGACAAAAATCTGAAGCGTAAATCTTAAATATAAACTCTATGCCGTAAGTGACCTTATGTCCAAGATATTTCAAACATTTTCGTAATTATTTGTGACGACGAGTTGGGGTTAAGTTAGAATAAGATATCAAATTGTAGAGATATATAATATAAGATAGCCAGCATATCATCCAAAGAGCATTAAAATAAGTCCTATTCTTATAGTAGGCCAATTCTTAAATAACAGTATTGAATGAACAATTGTAAGCTAAAGAACATTATGTATGTTCACACCTACATCGCCTTGTAGGTAGATCAGCAATGCTAACTAAATACTTAGCACCATTATCACTTAATTAGCAGCCATAATGCTTAGTATTGTACCACTATGTGCATACTGACATTGTGTGCAATTACCATTTATATCGCTCAGGTTAATGAAACCGCATTAATATTTCATATACTCTTGACAAACAACAATGTATTCAAGTAGATGTAGTGTTTATTGGTATCTCTGGATTGAAGAAGAGTTTTTACGAGCATAAATGTGTTCTGGGTCACTCACATCCCATGAGTGTCCAAAAAGATACAAACCAATGTGACAGATTGTGAAATCTTTACTGTTCCCTAATACCTATCCATTTTCTTGTTGTGACAGAAACGCCTATATTATGGATGCTGAATTATATCACAGCTTATTTGACCTAAGACTTACATTTACGTGTACTAAACTGTAATAATCTATGAATCAAAAACCAAAACCAAATGGCCACTGTACACGTGTGTTTACTATGTGAATTCACCCTAAATCACAGTAAGATTAACACTCTTGAGGCCACGATTTACAGCACATGTTTACGGAATTCGGCGAGCGTCGCTTAGCCACGCCGGTGATGTCACCGCGCGATTATATCCTGTGATGACGCGGAACCCCTCAAAGAGATCACTGATTGGTTCTGCCGAATCATTTGGAGGTTGTCTGTGGACTTAAGTGTGTGCAAGCATAAGTATATAGGCCATTCTAAGGAGATATATCTTACGGGCCTAACATATCTTATCCTATAACATATGAAAACATTTTGATTAACTATGCCCGAACAAAACTAAATATTCTAAGGAACCTTTTCATGGGGACATACATGTGAAAAAATTAGGGTTATAAATGATGAAAACTATTAGACCATTACTGAAATATGTTTTTACCTTAATACAAATTAACCAAAACCATACTGAAAGGTATGTATAACTGAAACGATATTCGACACCTCAATATCAGAATGACAATGTAGTGGTCACTTCGGGTGAATGAGCCTTTATTACATTTTGATAATAAGCTGGGATTAGTCTGAAGGTCGCATTAAGTTTTGAAGACCTCATTCAAACTAACAAGGCGCTATTATTTACACATGGGAGCAGCATTTGAACTTAAGCACTACTTATGACATTACTGTCTTTTCCTAATTATTGGGATATTTATGAAGCACATAATGGCAACCTCACATCAACCGACTTTATAACTTCCTAATTTATAGACTAGTTACATCAGCGTTTAGGCATGTTAAAGCAAGTAAATAAAATTACATAAAGGCAAAAATAATCAAGTTATGGATAATTAAATAGTCCGCTGACATAATTCGCATTAATCCGGTTTCCTATGCTAATGGACAGGTTTTATTTAAATGCACTAGCATTCTAATTTGCTATGAGTTGAATGGTGTCAAATTGTATGCTCGTAATGTAGGTTCAATTATTATATTACCAATAAAACATTAGTTTTTTTATAATGAATCCATTTTATCTCTATCTTTGTTATTATCTCCTATATTGATAGATCGCGGATAGATCCAATGTTGCAGTCAGTCTAAGTAAATAGGGCGACCTGCGTAGGTTCCAGTCATCTGCCGAAGCAGCATTGGTTTAACTCCTCCCACATGTCCTTTGTTTTCTGATTGATCTATAGCTTGTCATATAAAATTTATAGCCTTAAAGCGTTTACACCTCAACGCTGTACGAAGATTATTGTTGACAAGTTGCTAGCTCATCGCCTAATAGATTCCAGTGGTTAGTCTCTTACTAAGACACAGTGAAATGTATAGGAAAGGAATGTAAAGCAGCTAGTTATCATTGTTTTTGCGTTTCAGCTAGCATGGGACACTGATATAAATGAAAAATCATAAAAATCTCGGTATCTCTCAACAATTATTTTGTAAGTTGGTTATCATTAGAAACTGACGATTTATTTTGTGGTTGAACTCACTCACTTCATATATTCCTATGAATCATGATAACCAATAACAAACTCGCGTCCCCGATTGATTCAAAATAAGGGCATCGATTACATCAATTTACTATACCGAACTACATACATCGTTGATCAATCAATATACGACCAAACCATCGGAGTGATTGTACTGAAATTCCATTCACTTACTGAGTTTAATGATATACCTATAGTAATTCATACGCTTATTTTGACAATACAATGTAGATAAAATTAACAAATATAGCGTAAATAAATATTATATAATTAAGTATATTTCAAGTGTCAAGCATTATCTTAAACAGAAATATTATACTTTTAATTATTTAACTAACATAACTATTATTTTATTTACAACTGTGTTGCCATGAATATTATACTGTATTTTGATTCTCACTTTGACGAATAAATAATATTGCAAAGTGTCCAAATATAAAGATAACAATTAACCCTTTTAGCGTCTCGAAGGCGGTTTGAATGAATCAGACAGATTGTTTATAGAATTTAATTCTCACTACATAGTTTGCCAGACACGTCATCCAACTGGATAATAAATATTTTTATACAAGGGATAACTGAGCGAAATTCTTAAGAACATCTAGGGAAAAAGTCATTTGCCATTAATTTATAAGAAACTACGGAAAAACTTCTACAGAATATAAAGATAATTGCCTTATAAATCTTACTTTATTAGCGTGGAAGTACGTTCATATATTTAAACAGAATGAGATAAAAAGTTATTTTTGTCCTACAAAAGTTAAACTCATGTATTTTAATAACCTATATTACTGATACTAAATTCATAGAATTTGAAAATGACATCGTACCATTTACAATGTACTACGGTAATATCATTAAATTATATCTGGGGTTTAAATCCGTCCAAATGTAACGAAATCACAATTGTATGTTGTGTATTTTGTACACTGCCGGTTTTGTTTGGTGGACCTAGTTTGTCACAGCTAACAGAAACTGCAATGTACACAAAAATCACAGCAAATATAATACAGTCTCAATATTGGATCACGAATATACGATACTCACGTTAGGATCTTGATACACTTAATAACTAAAGAAATACATACTCACAAACAACAAAACCACCCGCAATCCCATCCCGAACAAATGTTCAGTGGTCATTTCTAACCACTTTGAATACCACTAGCAAAAACCACCTCGTTCACACTATGTATAAGACTAAGACATTTCAGATAAAACCTATCGCTTCACAACTTCACTAACCAATTGTATAAACATCGAGACGTTACGGTTAACACACCATATGCATCACACAAAAGAGACTAATTCAAATTACGTCAGCTTAGGTCGACTACACATTTTATGTTCTACAGTTGTATCAGGACTATAACCCTGGGAATAAAGAGCTAGAGCAACTAACGTAAAATTGAGATGTTGATTTGATAACCTAGTCTACCTACAGCGACCTGTGACAGTAGTGAAATTTTTTTTCACATTTCTGTTCTGAATTCTAGAATCTGAGTTCTGAATATATTGATATAATATCACCGTATTCTTAATCTCTAAAAGGTGAAAAGAAACACTTACGGATGATACTTAGAAATTATACTTTTCATAATATTAATATTACCTGCTTATAGTTAAATAAGTTTCTAAATACTTAACTGCGATTGAATATTAATCTAACACTTAGGAAATGAGACCTTGAATCACAGCGGTAGTCGAATTTACTAGTTCTTTGAAACTTAGTTCACTTAAATCAGCACTCAGTAAGAGGTGAAAATGACCTTTAACATATAATCTAGATCGAATTCTAATTAATGGTAGGACTCGTTTTATCATCTCACATTTATTACCAGTACCAGTTTGAGATATTTATATTCCTAAATTTATCTGACCTTTCATTTTAATAAAAAACATATGTTCAATATAAAATAATTTAAAATATAGGTAGCTAAATGGATATGAAGATTTCTACACTGTGATTGGAACCCTTAAAAACGTAATCTTAAATATCGGGAGTATATAAGAATAGTATCTAACTAGTACTGCTCTTTTATGTTTATGTGATGACTAACTCAAACATTATAAACAGGCAACCTAAACGTTATTATAACGATGGCAATAAGCATTTTTACATAAACGTATTTTATAGACGCATAAATATCTGCAGATTCAATCATGAAAACTACAACTTAAATAATGAATCATTCTTTATTTGCTAAAGGAATGTACATAACTTCGCAGATTACTTTTAATTCAGATACATAGGTACATACAAAAGGTGGTATGGTATGGTAATACGACACATCGAGCAGAATGGCAGTTACTTACAGAATTCCAGTCCTAGATTATCAATAAACTAGATAGAATAAAAAATACGTACATATGTCAATAAGATCCTGGTTGCTACACTGAACCACGACTCTGGCACAAACACCGAAATCATTTTTCAAACATCACTTCTTTATCAATACTTATAACGTATGTGTAAAACTACGAGTATATTATGTATTAGCAATATTCCACTATAACATTTATTAGTATAACAAATCCTCAAATTGCTACGACTGCATAACCAAAATCACTGAAACTTCTATTCACTTTGGTTTCACACATTTTTGTATTGAAACAAAAAAGAACACAGATTTCTATACCGAACACCACCTAGACGCGAAATTAATGACTAAATCACAATCATTTAAAACAGGACTGCTAACTACCACAGCTATAAAAATCACTGAATATTTTCGTCTCAAACTAGTATATCTCGCGACATTAACGGTTGATCATTCTTAACACTTGCTCTGAAGGTTGAATTTTTTACCTCGGAAAATATTTCAAGTTTGTTTAACTACATCACAAAAACAACTAAATGAATTAACCAAATTCTTTTCTCAAGGAAAAGCCTGTTATACAATGACCGTTTTAGGTTATATAACATAGCCCTAGTGTCCACACAAGGCGAGTAGTGTCTATAATACTAAAACTAGAGCAGATGAAAACTTTGGTGTACTGAAAAGGAAATTGAAAAGAGCCGCAGTGTGTGATAAGATAAGACGACCTTGTCTCTTGAAGGCATTTCATTATGCATAGCCTCAGAGCACATTTTGTTTAGTTGCATAACCTATTTAGTACTTCCGTTCATAAAATTAAGAACGAAAAGGTGATTGATTACTAACATTATTAATTAGATCTTATTCTTTTGTAAATAAATTTATTAATGTACCTTTGTACTCGCGTTGATATCTCCCTTGCGGGGTTGATAGAATTTAGAACCTACATAATACACTGTTCCAACTAGGCTTTAACATATGCCTGTTATGGTAGATGTAGAAAATCTGTTAGAACATCCATCCCTATAGATTCCCATCGTTCGTATCTCGATAACATCTACTTGTTTTATTATACGGGTTCGAACAAAAATTAATTGATACCGGGAGTCTTTGCAAGACATACTTTGAAAAATGAAAAAACTTTGTGTCTACATTTTACATGCTGAGATCGCAAAGGAATATTGATATAGAGTTGCTCGTTTACCCTTTGTCGCCTCTTATAATACGTCACGTCTGTTTGCATGTCTCTTATCTATTATTACCTACTAATATTATAATATATTCTGCACTGACCGAACGCTCGTGAAAACTTCTGTACAGATGTGTTCTGACAGAATAAATTAACTTATTAGAAAGATTTATGTCTTCTTCGACAGAGCGTGAAGCATTCGTTTAAAATGCCAAACCTGATCATGCAAAGACATTGAATTCGCGAATGGCAAAGATAAAAAGAACAATACATTAACACAACATAGTTGGATGACACGAAACACGCACTTCAATGATAGTATCGTAAAAACAATAAGCGTAAAGGTTCCATTCGGGGCAGTATACAGCTTGGTTGACCATCAAAATTATGACTCGAAGCTAGAGGCACTAATAAGTAAACAATAACCAAAACGTACTTAATTCACCATTACCTGTCTAGCTGGATACGTAATAACGTAGTAGTGGCAATATTTTTTCTTTTATCATCGAGAACAACCAATCCCTTTTTTATCTAATGTGTCATTGCTAAATTACGTACATAGTTATGAGAGTTATTTTTTAACTATATTTACCTAATATTATGCCTAATCCAATAATTACAATTCTTTGTAGAACAACGTATATGCGGTCTTTTTTTGTAAATAAATTTCACTTACATGATTATGCTGATCGCCAATCAACCCAACAATGCAGGTACCCTGGTCACCCTCATCGTCCATACCATTTTCGCCCTTATTATTGTTAAAACCGTTAGAACTGTGTCCATTTTCGCTCGTTGACATCTGTCTATTTAAATAGTCATGGCGGTTCCCGTTCTGGCTGACACCGTTGGCTCTGACATTCGGATTATAGGACTCGTTCACTGGTACACCAGGATGGGCTTCCACCAGGGTCCTGTCATCGTCAGAGTGTTCATAATCCGAGTACTTATCGTCGTCACTGTCCGATATCACATGTTTAGAACCGAACCCCATTTCGTCTTAACAAACGTATTGTTGAAAACAAATCAAAACAAAAGTGTACGCTTTCCAAGAAACCGCATAATTCACCGAAGGAACACTGAAAACACGTTATCAATATGTCACGATAGCTAATCTTATCAATCGGAACGATTATTGCAACACTATCCACTTGGACTATTAATATTTACTGAATCACGATTGAGTGCGCCTGCGCAGCTAATTGCAATCCACACGGGCGCTCACTGCGACTGTACGACTCACACTGAGCATGATCTTTGCTTGCTGTACTGACATAATTAAGTTCTCGTTGTCCTACACATTTAGAGATGGAAACGGTTGTAAGGTTAAGTAAATACTTCATTGATAGAATATCTTTTTTATACTAGTAAAAGTGTTTTGGTTTGATACGATAAGGGCAAAAGCAACACGTGATGTTGATGTTTATTAAAAGTTGAACCTACATTTTCAATTCGTAAAAGAGGACTATCTATGTATGATGGGCAAATATTGTATAATAACTATTATCTAATTTGCTTTTCGTGTATTTTCGTACATCAGTTGTCCTGAAATATTCAACTAAATAGTGGACTAACTATTAAGGAATGTAGATTCCGTTCATCAAAAAACAAATCGTATTTACATTGAAATGCACATAAGATTGTGTGCATTCCCATCACTACTTATATACCAGCGGGCGCCGATATCACATAACTTTCGTCACCGGCTGCGCCGTTACTGCCGGACGATAGGAAGCGCGTGCCGCGATTATGACCTACCAAATATGTGTACTTGGCCTTATGACTAACGCCATTTACTCATAAGTCACGGCTTTAAGAAGGTTTACTGACGTGAGTAATAAATCGAAGAAACATACGAGTAAACTAATCCCCTTACTAGGTTTTAAACAGTTGGTAGCGAAACAGGTTGTTTTTAACGTTGTATAGGAGTGTATGTTATTACGAGTCTTATTCCTTACAGGGTAAGCAGAGGGTTGCGTGACCACGTATATTGCGAATTGCGTGTATTGCGAAAGTCACCCAAAACACTTGTTTTAAAATCCAGCACCCATCGTGTTAGTAAGATACTAGTTCTTATTTTCTATCTAAAGTCATAAATTTGTATACTACAAGAACTATTTTCTTGTACTAACTCTACAAACCAATAACTAGCAAGTCACAGTTGCTTGCCGAATTAATTCGTTCGTTTCCAATGAGGTGCAACGGTTTCCTATTAATATTCCGTCACTGCATTATGATGTCATAAAATTTACATATTCTGCTATACTATCTATATCTCGCCAAAATTCTTCGTAACTACCACGATGGGCAATCCAGCCTATACCCAGAAAGTGTTAACGGCCGTAAATGGTATGTTTAAGATTGTTATGTTATACATAACAATTAAAACCATATTTCTTATAATTGAACCTAACAACTTCACCACTTTACTTTAACTGTTTCAATTAACCATCTCAATGTTATTCTATTCGTAACATTATTTTTTTAAGATCCACTCAGTACGCCTATAATATATAATTTTGATAACTATTGAGCGAAGTACTGCCAACCCAGAGTTGTCCGGGCGACAGAGAATAACACATCTCAGGCATCCGCCTTAACGGTATCTCACGAGTGCGGCCCATACATGTCGAGTAACATAACTTTTTGCTCGTGTAACAAATTAGAGTAACAAGACCAGGAAAAAAGGAGCGGCTTAATTATATGAATGTCGAGCATGGATTGGTTTACATGTATTATGAATTTAATTTAATTTACATGAAACTCAGTGCTGACGTATGGTTTAATTCGGTGTTAAGATAATAAAATTGAGCTACTATTAATATTCAAATTTATAATTGTGGTAGTGTGATTGCATTGTACAAAATTTAATTATAAAACGAATGAGATAGTTACAATGAGTAATTGATCTATTTAATCATAAATTATTAAGTTCATGATCGGTCTCGTTTGAGGCAATTCTTCTATTAATCATTCTCATTTTTCTATCAATTAGCATTCAAAAACCTAATACTGAACAACAAGCCTTTTCCCAATAATACGTAACTACGTAATTTAGGATATACGTAAAATATTTATGACCCTAATACATATAACATCCACACAATGATATTAGACATTAGACGCAAGCATTGTAACATAAGCGAAACCTGAAGGCTATCTAACCTGTTTCAGGACACATCCATAGAAAATACGACCTCAAAAATACAAAGGACCTTATGACGTCAAGTCATCTTAGGTGACAGTACTTATAATAATGTTCAGATATACTTAGTCTAGCTGCCCTTCTTGTCGGAATTTCGGAGAAGAGTAATAGACGAGTAATAGAAAGTAATAGAGACTAATTATTATTCAAATTTTTTTACAAACTCCGTGGCGCGATCGGTTAAAAACATAATCGCGACTTGTGAGGTTATCTATATATAAAATAAGTATATTTCTTAAATATACGTTGACTAGTACCTTTAACACAAGTCTCAAATAAACTTACCACAGTGGCTAGTTCAATTTGTGTAATAGTGTCTCAATTATTATTATTATAAAACGAATGTCATTACAGCTCCTACTAAAGATATCTGAGGGAATATTAGTGACTGAGTATATGTAATAAAGCAACTATACTATCACAGGTCTCCTTAATATTGTTTCTATAATTAATTTAGTTCATATTGATTTATGATGGCGACATTTAGGCTCAGTGCAGGCACTCTTTGCCAAAATGTCTCGGCGCTGATTGCATTCCTAGAGCTGCATAGGTGAACGCACTCTCTTAACATTCGCTATTTTGATCTATCGGTCGTGTTATTTAATACACTGATATTTGGCTGAGAGCCTGCGTATATATACGTATCCTTTACGACCATTAATCCAGAGGATTGTCACTACTGTAGGGGTATGTATGGGACGAAAAAAATAAAAGTTAAGTTTGGTTGAATAGTAACATGTATCTTTTTACTTCGCAATAGAATAGCATCATAATACATCATGACATTATTTAATTTCTCACATCTTTGACCCCAACAATCGAGTTTTATCTATGGAGTGAACATTTAAATTAATCAAATGAATAAAATGTCAACTGTATTCTTCCCGAATGGTCGAAAAAGCGTCCAATGGGCTATGGGTTATCTAGATATTATAAGTCAAATGTTATTATGGCCTTTATTGTTATAATTCTTTTATCTTATGAAATATATGACAGATACATAGGTATTCGGAACTTGGTCTGAAATACTCTGCTGTATTCTGCGCGTGCGCAACTCTATTTGCAAAAGAGATGAGGAGAGAGTTCAGTGACGTTATCCTAGCCGTCAGATGGAGATTAACTTGTAGTTTGTATTAGTACACTAATAGTTTAGTAATAAATCGCGTTTACTACAGGCTAAAATCATTTGGTTCCGATTCTTCTATGATTGATTGGTAAGTAGCTTTAGTAACAGTTTTAGCAGATATTATGTATTACCATCTTACAACAAACAGTCCAATATTGTTATCCCTTTTCGGAATAGAGAAGTTTGAGGTAATATACCAACGTAATACCATGTCACGTTGATTATTCGGAATATACGAATGACGGATACTCTACCTCTGACTACCTTGACAGGGATAAGTATCGTGATGTGTGCTCATGTGAATATTTCATTCGTATTGCTAAAAGTAGGTGTACGATAAAAGCAGACATCCTTGAAAGGGTTAACAGATAGCAACTAGGTTAAGCCCTTATCAATTGAGAAATGTTTTCTTGAACTACTTTAATACACATTACGGCCATGATCCTTACGGGGGTGAAAGAAACCATAATATTTTCTAATATACCGTGAGGACTCTTCCAAATGAAGACGAATTTGAATGAATACGAATAAATTCTTTATGTGTTTTTCTCTTAGTGTGTGATTCATAATCTTAATTTTTTAAATCAGTTAATTCTCCATTTTGGTATATCTTGTACATAATAAATGTTGCTTTATTCTATTGTAACACGTCAAAATCGTTCTCAATTAATTTTTACACAAAAACACGGTTTCCCGCTTCCGTTCTGTCAACATTGACATTTGACACAGATTACAAAAGAACCTGTGTTTATACAAAGACGCACATGTGTTATAGATAAAATTTCACCCAAAAGTAGGTAACTGTGAAGTTAACTCTTTGTTGTCTGGGTAACTATAAAAAATAAAAACAAATTAAGGAAGTAAGGCCGGTATACATTTTATTGTCCCTGGTCTATAGACTGGCAACTCTTCAGCAATTCTTAAATATTCAACTTTACTACAAATTTATATTTTTTAATATGACTTAAGGATTGTATATACCGATGTAGCGTGCATTTTAGGATCCAAATAGAGGTCGATATCATTGAGGACAATTTTTCAATAAACCGTCCATGACACAATCGTCTTCCCGTAAATTAATAAAATATTTTTTATCTTTGCTGTGGTGCAATGGACATAACTACTGTTCTAAACAATTTATTGCTTAACCTCTCCTGACCCTGGTAATATCTCTAACTTGGTGATATAGAAGATAGTTTTAATAGAGTATTGTTTAATTTATTTAATAATCAATACCTAATAGATTAACAACATAATAAGCTATGGTTTAAATACATCAAGGTCTCCATTACAAGGTAAAATATGAAATATAATTTAATCTAAAATAAACTATGCAAATTTCTCGGCTTCTCAAATTCTACAAATTCAAATTATGTGCTTCATAAAAATGACTACAAAGCATTAACAATGAGTAAGGTAACTAAATCCCTTCTAAGAACCACTAAATCTAATAAAGTATCATGCAAAATAAACACGCTTAATGTCATTCATACAGCGACTGCAATACACCAACCGATGCATTGCCTGTCAGTCTAGCCCACAGATTTACACAAATTCACAGACACGACCATTTCATCTTTTAACATTGACATCGCTCAGATCGACTTTAATAGGGAAAATGACAGTTCACTTACTATTTTCGGTCGAACATGACAGACGATGGATCGGGTGGATTCTTCATCGCTGCTGCTCTGCAAGCAGTCGGATAAAGACGGCGATCTCTTTGGTGGCCACCTTGGCGCTTTTTCAGTGTCCGGGGAAAGCAGGGTTGGTGACAGAACTAATTTATCTGTACCACCTCGCCACCACGACACTATGGCCGGTGCTACACCCACCACCATAGCTAATCCAAGTTTCACCATTTTTAATGAAGATGTTTTAACAAGTGTCTTTACGCTAATTGTGTAGTCTTAAGTCCCTTTATTAGTCTCTTTATGTTTAAAAGTTTGTCCGAACTTTGTTTAAAATTACTTCGTAAGGAACCCTAAACGTCTAAATTAACGCATCAAAATGTTTATGAACAAAACGGAACCGCATAAGCAGTTAATCTATTTTAGCACAACACTTTTTCACAAAAGAACTCCATTCTATTTGAGATCACGCAACGATACGTTTGAGCACATTCTGTTGCACAAAAAACTGTTTGAGATTCTTGAGAAAATTCACGTTCGTGTGATACGACACTCGGTTGATATGAATTTATTCCTCTCTGCTGACGGATAGGAGAAAGGATGTGCCGCGGCAACGGTTGTATAACGAGTGGCGGTCGTTGACTAGGGCGGCTGTCTCGCCCGCCCTACCCCACTAGGCGGAATCGCCCGCCCCAGGATGTCCCAGGTGCACATTTAGCACAATGTAATGTATTTAAGTAATATGATTATAGATATTTTAAGTTATGTTGAGTCCTACTATTAATGAACGATATAAAATAAAAATACAGTGACATCATTTCAAACTTAATATATCCCTGCTAAGAAGAAAATACGAACATTTGAAATTGACTTTAAGGTTCAAGATATATTTCAGTTCAAGTATCAGATTATTTAACCATGGCAAATTTACTTTGAAAAGCAGAGATTGGGAATATTGTACACTTATGTGTTCCATATCTACAACGTCTGCAAACTTAAAAGCGTAAAGTCCGCACTGGCGACAAACCGAGACAAAATCAATACAGGCCTTTGAACCTAGCGACAGTTAACACACACATTAACACCAACACTACATTGGTCATTAACTACGAAGTGGTTTTCTACTAAATTCAATTACCAACAACGGAAACAGTGTATTTACAACTAGTTAAATGACACATAGCAAAAGATTTACGGACGTGAAAATAGTTATAGTGGCGAAACGTGCCTTTTCCACCAAGTTACAGTGAATAAGCTTAAATAAGGATCATTATACTTGCACAAAATATTGTTATAATTGTGTACGCAAGGCGCAATTTTTTTTAATTAACTTTATGAATTTCCGTCACGCTATAGTAACTTTTAATGAAAAGGAATTTCAATAACGTAACAAAATTCTCATATCAGTTTCACTTTTTAGAAACTATTAACAAATCACGTGCCACAATGTTCTAAATAAAGACTTACTGCTAACTAATTTTTTTATTAACTAGTTTAATGAGTTTTTCGTTACAATAATTTTAACACTTTCGTTTCCTAAATTAATGAAAAGTTTCAAATATTTCAATAAGAACCATTACGAATAATCATACAATTTAGTAACCCAAAACCAACCATATCCAGTTCTTATAACATCCCTTTTTAATTAATCTCTCTTTAGTGCTGGCTTATTATTCATTTATATTAATTCATGAGCAGTTAGTTACTCTATAGAAGTAGCTAGCTCAATAGAATCTGTAAGCTAAAAGCCTCCGCTAATACGTTGGCGGGGTTGCATCAGCCACTGACGCAGAGGGTGGGTGGCAGGGCGATCGATGGAAGATTCGACTCAGGTCTTTGACGTCATACATTGAACGCTTACTAGCTTATTCTTGACTTGAGCTGGTCGGAAATGCATTAAATGTAACCACACCTTTTTGACATTATTTAAGGGATCACTAAGAAAGTTATATAATATACAAGAAATATATACAAGAAATATTCGCGCAATACGCTGGCTATACTGTAGTAATACCCTAGCTTCGAAAATAATTTAAATCCTTCTCGTCTTTTAGTCTTTATTATTCTGCCTAAAGTGAGCCAGAGGTTATGGCAATTTACATTGGTGCATACACCACACTAAAACACAGAATTCCAATCCAATCATATTTGCAATAGGATGTTGTTACGTAAAACCCACCCCCCAACGTGGAAACTGGGCCATATCTCGATCGATACAGCCTCGGCTAGTGACCCCAAAGTCCTAGATTTGACTCCCGTGACCCAATTCGGGAAAATACCCGACCGTTCTAGACGCCAGACTTATCCATACATAAATATACATCCGCAATTCATGAAGTGGTACAATTGACATATGATTTAAGTATAATATCGTCGAATAACACTACATACTCGTAATATTCGTATCTTACGACATTCTTGCCAGGAAGCACGATAGTTTCCTTTTTTTAAAGTTTTCAACCATTACGGGATCTTTATTAATTGACCCTTGCGTTGTTATTAGTCGTTAGGTGAATCGTCTCTAACAATAAGATGTTACGAGATATTTCATTCGAAACTTTATATTAAAAGTTTTAATGACGTGACTTTATCCTGTTATTTCGTATAAACCCCATAATAATCTACCATGTGGTGTCACATAAATCAAGGAGATGTCCTTGCCTAAATTCGTGCAGTGCTTTGCATAGTATACGCCCTTTCAGTCATTTCTTAGGTATACTTGTAATATAGGGGATCAACAAAAGGAAAGCGGAAACACGCAGGAGCTCCGACTGAATTGAGCCAACTAAATACGATCCCCAATCCTCTTTCGATGCTGAAAGGGTATAGATATACCTAAATAGGCTTAGGAAATCGGAGTATGTATAATATCACGTCCTTATCCTGTCGATATTACACAAACATTATAAACACATTTCCTAGCTAAGTACTTCAGTTGACTAGTGATATTAGTGGAAATATCCACCGCTAATCACTAATTAAATTAGGTAAGTGCTAAACGATAATAAGTCTTATCTTCTTTCTAAAAATATACGATAGGTGGCAGCAAAAGTAGTATTAGAAACGAAATAGGCTTTATTTACATTAATTGCGATTGAAATACGCCTACTTAATTATAGAGATTCAAATGTATGCAAACTAATTTATTAGTAATATGTTAATTTAAAAACATCAAGCTTTGTTTTTGGTTTCTTTATTTCTTTGAAGGCTAACTTGAAGTCCATAACTTAAAATAGCATTCCTTGATATTGATATTAATATTATCTAAGTTCCTTGATATTGATATTAATATTATCTAAGATATATTACGTTTTATTAAAAAATATTTGTTATTATTGGAAACGTAATTAATAAGTTTATTACTGAACTTTATAACCCAATCGAATAGAAACTGTGAATTTGTGCCATCTAGTAACACACTGGCGAACTAAACAGGAAACAAATTTCGTGCCTTTTCCATTGTTTGGGGTCTACACTATTTTAAAACGTATAAACAACATTAATAACATTCTGTTGAACAAATTAATATGAAAATCATATTTTAAAACAAATGTAATCTCGATAAATAAAATTTTATATTTTAAAATGTTAATATGCATAACACTAGTGAGGAATGGTCCTCTGATAGTAAGGTATGTGAATTCTAACCAGCTGATTTTCTTCAAGGGTGAACAAGAGTTATTATTCAATAGGTTAACTAGTCATAAATATTGCACATCAATCCTCAAAATGACCAAATATTATATCAGAGGTTCTGTCCACCTTGAAAAGTAAAGAAGGACTTGTTTATTCTAAGCCTTACCTCTTTGGCAATCTGGTCCAAGGCCTGCTCCTCCGCAGTGGCCTTGGGCTGGACCCTCTGCCGTCTCGAAGCATCCATTGTTGCTTCTTACTGGCACTGCTGGAAACAAAAACAGTAAACGTACTGTTAATTTATGGCATTATATGTAACACACATGTCTCGCTACAGAGGTGGATTCCTATTTTTATTGATCCTGCCAAATTACTTTTGCTTCATTGTCTTTCATACATCTCCTGGTACGTACTCTGCAGGTTAGTCACAGTTTTTGTTGACATGTGAATAATAATACATATCAGAAAAAATAGGCAACTGCCTATGCAATGTCTACGTAGATAATGTTTCGGGAAACTGGTGTGATGTTAACATATTAATAATGCAGTATAGTAGTCAGCTGATATTATTAAAATAAAAAAAAGGTATCAGTTAATTATTATAAAAAATGCAGATACTAGAGATCGCGCCACATAAATTGGCAGTTGGAGGCGTCGCCACAGTCGTGTAATTCAGTGTTACCAGTAAACACGCCAAAACTAGCACTCACTGTGCCATACGGCTCGATACATTATAGGTTTCATTTGTAACGGTCTTTGGTTGCAGAGCTATAAACTCAAATAAAACAAATTATTATATCAAAGTCAAAATATGTTGTTTTAAAATAGGCCCTATCGTAAGCTCTCTCTGAATGTTATCTTATGATCTAAGTATAAATTAAAAAAACTATTTCAAACATGATTAATAGGATTTCCCACAGCTGCAATCAATCTTATACACACCCTTATATCTTATATCATGAGTATAAATCGCGAATCTCTTAAAACTATTATTTCAAACATGGCACTGAGCATTGTCTTTACATATTTTTAACCGAGGTTAGTTCAGCGGAGACCCTAGCTTGGAGAAGAACTAACAAGAAACTCCGGAAATCAATTTATTATAATCACCCTTAACAAACATAAAAATTACAAAGAGTGAGCAAAAAACACAACGCTGGTAATACTAAATTTACCTTTCATACAAAATAACACGCAATGGCGGAAACGTCAAATTTAGTTCCAAGTTTGCCTACTGCCAATTTATGTGGCGCGATCTCTAGGTAGATATTTTACCCAAGTACTATCAGGATATAAAAATATAATAAGTTTAAAAAAAAAATTATGACATATTATTTATTAGATATAAAAATTTATGTAATTAACATCTGGACCATTATGTGAGATTCAAACAAGATATGCACATATGCTTGAAATATTCCAATTTGCCAATGTTTCCCACACTAACAGGGCCTATATGTAACTGTTGTTAAAAACAATAGGATGCATGACAACTTTTTATAAAAATTCACAGCCACTAAAATGTCATGACTTGGCAAAGCAATAGGTAATTTGCCTTTTGATTACAAAACATGAGAATGTGGGTACTGCTTATTGAAACATGTAATCAGTTGGTCTAAAATTTTATATTTGTGCCAGGTTGCTAACTCATTGCTGAACTGATTGCATTGACCTCTAGTTCCTTAGTGATCCTATGATAAGCTAGGCACGAGAAGCAGCTACTGTCTTGAAAATTTATTTTATAAAGATATATAATTATTATTTGATTTATGAGCCTTGCTTATAGTCAGTATTTTTAGCATATCATTAAGTTAGTAGTAAACATAGACAAAGTAATGATTGGAATATACTAATAATAAGGAAACCTATCTCTCCTTATAGTTCAGTAAATGAGAATAGTAATGGACTCACAATCTGTAGCATTCAATTATCATTGGCCATTACTGAAACCTGGGCTTTAAAGTTCACACATATAATTAGGTTTACTTCAGCCTTTGATAGCCTAAAACAGTTATCAATCTACAGATTATGTTTAAAATATTTTATGTAAATAATGCAATAACAAGAGTAAAACATACCCTGACACATGCATCCATATAACATCTATTTTCCCTTATAAGTATTTTTAAACACAATAGGTGCATTCTCATTTGATTATAATAAGAATATGTTCAAGCTGATGCTGTGGATATCTGAAGTTGATGCATGTGCATTATAACTATATAATATGTATATTTATTGTTTTCCTCATACAAAATTCAGCACCAACACACAAATACATACTACATACATACACATCACGCCTGATTCCCTGTAGAAGGGTAGACAGAGTTCCTATCTATCCCGATCCTGACATACCACTTTCGTTTCATTGACACTCATACACCTCAATGTCACCCTTTTTCAATGTGAAGTCTATCTGACTTTCATGTCTTATTGGGCCAGCCCCCACATAACCACATGAGAAATAATAACCAAATAAATACATATTGAATATTATTTACTCATTCTACTAACTAATTCCTCATTACAAATGTATTAAATCAAAGAAGAAAACCAATCAACTAGTCAATGAGTAAATCAGGACTTAGAAACTTAAACTAAAACTTCAGGTATACAACACTAATCTAAACCACACAAATCAATGGTTTATAATTGGAATGCAAACTAATGTCAGCTGCGATTAAGGTTAACAGATAACATACAATCGCAAATTCAACTTGTTTATAAACAGGATAGATAATTTCAGTTTTGTGTAATTCTAGCTGGGTTATAAAATAGTTCTCTAAGTTTTAACCTATTGTTAGCGTGAGCTAAATACGAATGCCTTTTAAACGAAATTGTATGGAAATCGTCACATTCATAAGGAAATTAGTGGGCACACAGCCAAACCCATTTTTTTAACACTACAATGATGTCATACTCACGTCTATCGCTATAGATGTAAACACATCACTAGAAACACCGATCAAACATCACCAGGTGCAAAAATCCTAGATAATTGTTGATCACCGTTTCAAACACAGGTTTTCTAACACAAAACTTGAATAAAATTAAAATGTATGAGATAAATCTCTTTCACTGATTCGATTAGTAATTTAATGTCAGGAAATACGTATAAAACTAGAATTACATGGCCAATCAGTAGCTCCACGAATCACTTTAAAAAAAGCTGTGATTGTTATTCACTTATTTAATAGAAAATAATGGAAATTTCACATAAAATTGGAAAAATGCTGTGCCTTGAACACACAACTCTCAACTTTAGCTTTTGACATTTGTAAAGTTCAACCTACGTCAATTTATTGTCAAATCAACGCCCTATACAAATTCAAATATTGAAATCTTCCCATGAAAACCGTGGAATAGAATAGACGTATCAGTAATAATGTACGGTACGACTTTATAAAATGCAGTATTTTACTGGATTTGGATATTATTTCGAAGAATTCAACTTCACACAAACCAAAAAAAAAATATTTATAAATTAATACTTAATAACTATTATCATCATCATCTTATGGTACCCCAGTGGTACAAAGGGCCTTCGTGAGACGTCGCCAACCGCTCCTATCCTGTGCCTTGCACTCCACGTCTCTCCAACTCAACCCAGCCGCCCTCAACTCAGCGTCGACTGTGCGCTGCCAGGTGTGCGCCGGCCGACCTGGGCGTCTGCTCCCGTGAATAGTTATTAACTATAGGAAAACATCTATACTGCTACCGAAAAGTTTGAATGCTTGAGATATGGACTTGGACTGGCGCTATTTCGAATTTTCATGATATACTAATTTACGCTTAGAAGAAAGTAAGGAGAAGTCAATCTTATTAGGAGAAAAACAGTTGCTTCGAGTTTGCGCGCAGTTTCTATGTTTACACATTATGTATCTAATATAGTGCGCGACTAGTGACTGTTCAAGAAAGTGTGTAATTCTGTTTGCATCTAAACTGTTTCCCACTAAAAAACACTTGAGCGTGTATCAATGCGAACTATTCTTCTCTATTATCTAGGTAGTGTCTATATTATCTAGGTACCTTGTCGTAATTAAATTTTGATTTTCATTATTTTACTTGAGGATACCAGCCTATTGATACATGACTATTAAAACCAGCACTAACGATGACGTGCCCACCAATAATGGTTAGCAAATTTTACTCAGCCATATTATAGATAGACATGAGATTCTCTGACCATATAAGATATTGCTGAGTAACATTTACTACACAGGCATCCCCTATACATAATAAAATGTAACAGTTTAGTATTTATAGTAAAAAAAACCAAAAGTTATACTGGATACAAATTTATTTAATCTAAAAATGCACTTCATGTAACCTTATTCATTATTAAATTTTGTGAAAATTCTTTTTATTGCACAGTTAACACACTTTTTCGAAGATTATTAAAACATCATCTTTATTCCTTTTACACTCTCATAGGTCGCAATCAAAACCTTTTTTATTAGTTGACATATAACGACGAATGCTCTTTGTATTAATTACAATATTAACTAGTATATACTACTATATGTTTTATGTATCTCTATGCACATTAATTCTGCCAAGAGAACTTTTGAGAAAAACAAACATTCATATAAAGTAGCATTTTTTATATAATAATAAAATGAGCCTTTAAACTCTTATTCACTCTTAGACTTGGGCGAGTCTTCTCTATAATATAAGAAGACGAATGAAAACAGGAACACTCCCAGCATCATTGAGAATGCGCTCACGTAATACGGGTAGGCACTTGGGATGAATCTCTCGTACTGTGTATGCTGGAGAGGACGGACTGATACCTGTTGGATAAAATTTGAATATAAGTGTCAGTCCATAGTGAATTTTGGTACTTAAATAGAATTCACTGTCTAACTAAAGCAATGGGCACCCCGTCACATGAAATTAAAGCAGGCATTGTAACACAATTAAGAGGCATTCTCAAACGACCAAATCCTGCAAGCTAACAGTCTAATGAGAAGTTTTTTCAACCCCCTATACAGTGTAGTTTTTGGTCAGATTTTCAGATTCAATAATACATCAAATATTTACTTATGATCCACTCTAACAAGAGACTTATGCAGTTACTATTCCACATACCTGAGTTGTATGGTAGAGCCTGGTGTATCCAACTCTGTCATAATCCACCTTAAATTGGTACACTCCCCAGACATCAGGGATCTTGAATTTAGCCTCGTAAACCCCCTTGGGCTTCTTGGTCAAAGTGATGCGCACAAATGGATCAATGCGAACAAACTCTAACTGGACATCATCAGCTTGGAACGGCTCCCATTTTCCATTCTTTAGCTCGTCAATTTCAATGGTGTAGATCTGTAATGAAATGTTTTTACATGTAAATGTATTACGTAATATAAAAATTTTAAAAATGTAGGAATAATATATAGGTTTGTATTGTTCTTGTCTTCTCAGCATGTTAGGGTGGTAGGGATCTATCAATTCATTAATATAAGTTCAAAATAAATTCATCTTGAATCAAAAGATAAGGGTCATGTGAAAACTGAAAACGTGTTTCTTTTTATGACTTTCAATAAGTGATTCAATGATCCTTATATTGAATAAAAAGCATTTCATTATAACAAGTCCATTAACTTAGTTGTACTTACCACATCATCAGTGATGGTGTAGGTGTCCAGTTTCTGGGATTCACCCACACGGTGGTGGTGTACGTTACGCACGCGCAGACGGCCCTTCTCTCCAAAGACCCATTCGCTGAGGGATGTAGCCAGAGCTCGGTTTCCTGATACGTTGGCCTTGGCTTTGTCACCCTGTTAAAATATATGTAATAAAATAGAAATGCAAGGAAAAAGCTGTATATATGTGTTGTATCATCAATATATGTGTAGATAGTAAAAAGTCTACATTTTAGTAAGAGCTGTCAATATTAATTTACAGCTTCTTTATGAAAAATATTTTAAGAGAAGTATGGTGACCGTTAAAGAATTAATTCACTGATTTCACAAAATGGTAATCTAGGTAACTCAAAACACTGGCATAGGAAGTTCAAATACAACTACTATTGTCCTATGTCTATAATACCAAAATACAACAAAAATTATTAAAATATAAGTGACAGTAGTGAACTTCTGATGTAATTAGGAAAGTCTAGAGTACCCGCCACATAAGGTGGCAGTTGGAGGCGACGCCACAGTCGCGTAATCCAGTGTTGCCAGTAAACACGCCAAAACTAGCACTCACTGTGCCATACGGCTCGATACATTATATTGAGGTTTCATTTGTAACGATCTTTGGTTGCAGAGCTATAAACTCAAATAAAACAAATTAATATACCAAAGTCAAAAGTCAAAATATTTTTATTCAAAATAGGCCCTATCATAAGCTCTCTTTGAAAGTTATTTTATGATCTAAGTACAAATTAAAAAAACTATATATTGACAAAAGGAATATATATGAGTGAAGTGGAAGGGCGGTTACGTAGGGGCCGGCCTAATAAGACATATATGTAACAGTCAGATAGACGCTATATTGAAAAAAGGTGACGTTAGGAGTACCTATAACCGCCGAGAGTGTATTAGAGAATGTATGAATGTCAATGAAGCGAAAGTGGTCTGTCAGGATCGGGACAAATGGGGATCCGTGATCTCTGCCTACCCCTCTACAGGGAATCAGGCGTGATGTGTATGTATGTATGTAAAAAAACTATTTCAAACATGGCACTGAGCATTGTCTTTACATATTTTTACCGAGGTTAGTTCACCAACCATTTCGGCTGCTCAAGATGCCACGTCATGAAGACCACGACCGCTCTGATAAGAGCGTAACGATTGAGAAGAAGAAGTTCAGCGGAGACCCTTGGAGAAGAACTAACAAGAAACTCCGGAAATCAATTTATTATAATCACCCTTAACAAACATAAAAATTACAAAGAGTGGGCAAAAAACACAACGCTGGTAATACTAAATTTACCTTTCATACAAAATAACACGCAATGGCGGAAACATCAAATTTAGTTCCAAGTTTGGCTACTGCCACCTTATGTGGCGGGTACTCTATGACATACTTACATGGACTTTAGCAACTGATGAATCGAATGCTTCATCTGAGAAGAAATAGATGGAGCCACTGAAGACTACCCGAGCATTGTTCCTTGCCTGCAGGGCAGCTATCAGCACTGTTTTGCGACCAACTGCATGGGGGTACTCTTTAACCTGCAATAAAAAAAAAATAATTTACAGATTATTCATTTGTATACACAGGCAAGCAGCAATATGGTCTTGTAAACATTTTAATGTACCATAAGAATTATAATAAGCTGGCTTTAACCATAACAACATCTTTTTCTACATAAATAAATTTTAATATATTTACGATTAAAGTTACACTTCCGACTTCATCATTTGTTAAAATAAGCAGAAAGTGACCATAGCTTTTTATATGACATAGCATATTAGATTATAAAAAAAATTTCAATAAATCAATAGTAAAAGTAATTTTTGTTAATAACGTATTTACATATTAAAACTTATCATATTACCTGAGCCTTAGGATTGTAGCTGTAAGCCGTGCTGTCAGCAGTGAGAACTGGCAGGACCAAAGTGTTATCCTTATCCATGATAAGACCTGTGCCATCAAAGAGCAAAGGGTTTGTGTTCTGTGAGCCAACAATGGTTGGTGCACGGATGAGGTTCTTTGGTGACACCACAATCTTTGTGTGATCACCTTCATCTGATATGTCATAGTTGAAATGGTCTATCACGGCTGCTGAATCTTCATCCATCTACAAAGTGAAATAATAGTAATAAAGATTTTGGAAGGAATATTCAATAAAAAATATCAAATTAAATACATGATGATTATTAATTACCTCAAATCCACATTCCGAAGCAACTTCTCTGTAAACGTCTCCAGACGCCGTGTTACCAGCCACGAGCAAGTTGCCACCATCATCTACGAACTTAGAAATAGTTTCCACGTCGACCTGACCGCCGAATTCAACAACGGAGGGAGCGAATAGAATAAGATTTTTGTACAGATACTCTCCATATTTCGACAGGAGGAGATTCGCATCGTCGGCCAACTTGAAAGATAACTTAAAGCCACGATCTGAAATAGTTAAATATTATGATAACTCTTTCAATAGTTCATTACCGTATCCAAGAAGCCGGTATTGTTTGACAGTATACAAACCTTGCAATGATTTGAAGAACTGAGAATGTGTTTCTCGGATATTTAGATTATCCACTAAGACTAGTGTTTCCTTGTCTTCCAAGGAATATGCGGAGCATATCAATAAAAGAATATACGGTAATATCTTCATTTTATCAGGATCTTTCAGCAACAATTCTTTGCTTGAGAAAACTTCCAACAACTTAACCCTATTTTTTGACGTTTTAATTGTTACTGACAATGTTTCAGTGATATTCTATTTCGTAGTACTACAATGAAATCGTACGATTTTCTTCACATACACGTTAATTCACCGAACATTTAATATACTGAAACAGAGAACATTGACGTGTCTGCCAGGGCTCTTAATTTTTTTTACATTATTGAGTTCTGTTTGACATTCAGTATTCTATCTGACATAACGTAACGCAAATAGATTTTTTTTATTGCTACTTCCATTGGTTTGGATATATGTAGCTATTTTTGTATCAAACTTAAATATCTAAAAGTTGTTGTTGTTTCAAAAAGAGCTTATTAGAGTGTTTTTATAATGTGTTAATATCAGAGTTCTCCTTTGTGTCAAATAGTATGATGATGTCCCGTGTGAAGCACCGATCAGCGGTGGAAATATGTGCAGATTGTGGAGCTTCAGGTAATGACCTATTTCGCAGAATTTTGCATATTAGTGGGACAGGTTTGACTTAAAAATTATCTGTTATAGATCCATCATGGGCATCTATCAACCGTGGATTGCTGCTTTGTGCCGAATGTTGCAGTGTACACCGTAGCATGGGTCGTCACATATCCCATGTAAAATCTTTACGACAGGGGACTTGGCCGCCCTCCCTTCTTGCGGTAAGTGGATTATTATAATTATCTTACGTAGAGCAAAACGTCACTTATTGGACAGTGGTCCAATATGGAGATCTAGGCCAACTAAACCTTAATTACATCCCACACAAGGATAACTTTGCATATGTAGTAGGTTACATTAAACTAAATTAATCCTAATATGTCAAGGAAAACCTTTCAATTCACTATAATTGGCCCTGTGACGTCCTTGAAACTAACTATGTTATTCACATGAGTCATACCAGGCTATTATAATTGATTCAATAGCTAGTTTCGTTAATCATCATCTATTTTACCTACTTTGTTACACTTCTATTTATTTGTGTCATTTCTTCTACAGATGGTACAAAGCTGCACTATGCAGAATGTAAACTCCATTTGGGAACATTCTCTATTGGATACTTCTGCACCAAAACATTTGAGGAAGAAGCCTCAAGCCAAGGATCCCTTACAGTAAGTATTGATTATACTGAATATTTAACAGCTACAATGCATTCATAATAATGTTATTCCAGAAGTAGTCAACAGGTGAAATTATTGTTTCACTCTGATAGTAAGTGAAAAATAACACTAGCAATAAATCTGAGTATCTAAAAAGATATTACTTCTAGTTAGGGTTAGGGTGCATATTTTTAATATCCTTGTATTAATTGTAAGAATACATAATCACATTAAATTTTCCATTACAGTCCTACTAAATCCGAGTTCATTCATGCCAAGCACCTGAGATTAGCTTACATCCTCCGAGCGAGACGGGATGAGCCCCCCAGTGAGTTGGGAAGGCAGCTGCACAGCGCTGTCAGGAGTTGCTCATTGGATACGGCCATGAGACTACTTGCCCAAGGGGCTGATCCTAATTATTACAATCAGGTGAGTTTCTTACATTAATATTGTTCAGTCCAACAGGGCATATCTCACCATCATAATCTATCCTCTTCTTGCCAAACAACTATCACATTAAAATTACCTTACCATTGGGGGAATATCCTATCCTTTAGTGTCCTTCTTTTCCTGCAATTCATAGGATGCTTCATGAGGCAATAATGGAATCATAGAACAAAAGCCCATCATTCAAAGACTTGAATAGGTAAATTATATTGCCTCAATTCTCTATTGATGTCTCCTGTTGGGTTTTCCAATTGAACAATAATTGCATGTCCAATGATATTCAACCCTCACATATTTTATCCTAGGAGAAAGGCAGCACATGTCTCCATGTGGCCTGTCGTGCTGGCCAGCCAGCTCAGGCTGAGCTTCTGCTGGCCTGGGGAGCAGATCCTACAGCCAAGGACCATGCTGGAAACACTCCTGCTGAATGCGCTAGGTGAGAAAGCATTTTATTGCTTAAAAGTAGGTAGTAGAGGTTGCTTCAGTTAGACATATGTATGATGTAAGAATACTATAGAATGTTCAGAAGAAGGATATTTAATAATACAATTAATGCCTGTCCACAAAAACACTGATAACTGCTTGTTATTTTGGGCCCTGATTCAAACTGATAAAATGTGTAATATTTTGAAAGAGACAGTAGGGTAGAGCATGTAACTTGGATGACCACTATACATACTGAGAACTGAGTATTTGGTGAAAAGTATATTATGTGTGGATGATTACTGAGCTTGGTATAATGGATATACTTATTTTTTGTTTTGTTATAATAAGCTCTAATTTTCTTTTTAATAACCTAACCATTCTTCTCTCAGGTTAGGTGGCCACATAGACCTGTCAATCAGGATAGCAGAAGCAGTGTACGAGGCCACAGACCGTCTGATCCAGCACCTGACAGGTACAAAGCCCGACCACGCCTCGGGGCAGCACTACGCCGCTCCCAGAGCCCTCAGGTCTCATGAGATGACAGATGTGGCGAAGGCCGCAAGGGGGAAGCTGCAGTTGGTAAGTTGTTACATTGTTACTGGGGTCTTTAGAGGTAGTAGTTTGAGTATAGAGGACAAAATAAGTGGTCTATTGGCAATTCGAACTAGTCCAATGTTAACATGTGATTTTAAAAGCATGCCCAGATAAATGGTTGTTACTTGGTATTTTTTTATGTCCAAGACTATTATGAAAGAATTTCGAAAATGTACCTGTCAATTGAACTGGATATTTCAGTTTCGAATCCGTTGTCCTACCTCCCAAGGCAATCCCCCTCAAGTTTACTTACTTTTTATAATTTGGATGAAGTTAAATGTTAATGTGTACTTGTAAAGCATGTTTATTTCTGTTTAGTTACCAAATCATCTGTTTGAAGAATTGGTGATGGACATTTATGACGAGATTGATCGACGAGAGACCGAAGCCAGTAAGTTTGTCTCTAATTAACATTCTTGCACTTACATACGTCTCAGTGGTAGAATACACACTTAACATATAACCATAAGCAGCTTATTACTATCCTACAGTAAAGAACTTATTATTTATATTCCTTTGTAACATCCACTTAATGACAGTCAACCTCTGATACCCCGAAAGGTATCCTCTAAAGGCCCTGAATGCATATAATCTTTTAATTCCAGTATGGCAAACGAGCGCAACAGGCCTAGAGCGGTGCGGCGTGGCGTTCCTGCCAGTGAATCCGGCGCTCTCGGCCCCTCGCAACCAAGGCAGGCAGAAGCTGGCCAGGCTGTCTGCGGGAGAGTTAAACGCGCTGCTCAGAGACGTGCTCTCCGACGCCGCTAGGAGGCAGCACTTGGCTACGTTGCATCCCACAGGTTGGTGGTTTTAAATTATTGATATTATCAAAATAGAAACTATTAGTTATTTATAGTTAAATCTATTTTTATACCGTTCAACAAGGCTCGGTAGTTATTCACCAATTTATAAAAAGCTATCCTAGGAAAGGGGACAGATAAAAGATGTCAATAAACAAATCGGGAAAAAGTACTAGTTATCTATGATCTCTAACTACCTCTTTATATGAGACGGGATTGGCGTGTATGAATGTATGTTCTCGCATAATGAATAGTGTCCAACATAACATTTTTCCGTCGAGTATGTATAAGTGTCAATGAAACGAAAGTGGTTTGTCAGGATCGGAAATGATGGAGATCCGTGATCTATGCCTACCCCTCTACAGGGGATCAGGCGTGATTTGTATGTATGTATAACATATATTCGTATTTGTAGCCGTGCCAACAGGCGGCGTGTCGTGCGTGCAGGGCGTGCGCGCTTCACACGTGTCGGATGACGAGCCACTCTATGATTCCGTGGCGTCCGACGACGGCGACTACGCGGCGCTGACTCCTCTTGATATTGATGTACGTATAATTATCTCCTACTTTCATGATGATTGAATCATTTTAGGGGATTTTTGAATTCTTGTAAATCTTTATTTACGACAGTATTCACAAGGATTAAAAAAATACATGCATTCTTTGTAAAGCTAAAGTAATGTAGATCCAGGCGGACCTATTACATGAAGATGAGGTCCAAGAGTGTACTTGTTTGTGGTGTACTCTAGGGGAGGCGTAGTCTAGCAGTGGACTATTATAGGCCAAATAATTATAACATAATATTTATATTGTTTTCAGGTGACACCAAGAATAGAAGAGGCAGTGTCCTCGCTATACAATGCAACAATACCTTTAGACCCTTTCTCACTCTACCAGCCCCCCGTAGCAGAGAAACCGAACGAGATAGAAAACCTGAAGAAGGAGCTAGACAACAGAGATTCCACCATAAGCGAACTCAAAACACAACTCAAAAACTTACAAAGCATAGTAGAGCAGCTAACAAAAGAGAATAGTGTACTAAAAAGTCATGACGACCACAGTGTGACGTCACAAGTGTCGTCCTCCATCTTTGATTCGCCGACGAATGGCATAGACAAGATAGAGCGCGGGAAAAGCCTCGAGGCGGACCAAATAGTCTGCTCCAAGGAGGATGTGAAGGAAAAAGGCCGACCTGTCAGCATGTTTGAGCCGCGGCAAGGCCCTAATAATAATTGGCAGTTTACCAAACATCAGGTAATTGTTGTCTTATTATTTCGGTCTTGATTTTTTAGGCCTTCATATGGTGTTGATAGTGTAAAATGGATTTGGGAATCCCTGTACTAGGCGGCATGATGCGCAAACCTCTATATACCATGCAAGAGTTTGAGATAGACATGTAACATATAAAAAAACTCGTGAATTTTTTTATCTTTTTAAGCGGTAATGACACAGCAAAATTAACTTAACCACATTTGGAAATAATGATCAACACGCTTATTTCCGTATAAAGTAGTTTGCAGATACCACTAATCAGTTTCTCTTTATTGACATATCTAAACATCTTCACCCAAAATCGATTGTTTACTTACTTGTAACGTAACCTTATTTCGTTATGTCACCTATTCGTACTCCATTGGTACAATTAAGTATTTATTCTGTCTTCTTTCTCTTTTACCAGATAAACTCTCTAAGCAACCTGGACCAGCTCTCTCCTGTACAAGTGGACGGCATCGCGGTGCAGAAAGCGGCGGAGACAGTGACCAGGGCCATCCAGGAGCTGTGGGCTGCGGCCAGGGAACACCAGCCGCGCCTCCACGGGAAAGCGGAGCAGATCAAGCGAGCCGTCGACCAATTGCTTCGGCTGTTTAGACAGGTAATAGAGAACTAGTGTAATGATAACTTTTTATGCCTCCCCCAGAGATAAATTTCGGCGATACAAGTTAGTTATTAAAGTAGCGACGACAATGATATTTTATAAACATTGCTTCTTATGAAATAATGGGAACCGGAGATGGTTAGAACATGTTCTATTGGTAACACCTCACTAGCCCAGTATTACGAACTAATTGTTGTTTTGATAGCACTGTTAGAATTATGAGGCTAAAATTTGACCAATCAAAGCCTACGTTTTACCAAAAAGTCTATAAAGTGAAAGAAATAACTCTTAAATCTTGTGACTATATTCCATATCCAGAAGAATTTGTCACGTTCTTCGACGTAACGTTTTCCTATTTCCAGCCAACAACCGACGAAGAGCTAGAGTCAGTGTTAGCGGAGCTGTCTCTGGCGAGTGAAGCGGTGTGCCAGGCGAGCACCGAACCCGGCTCCTTAGACAACCTCCGCTCTTCCGCCTACAGACTAGCCAGGGCCACCAAGCTCCTCGTGACGAGGTACCACCAAAGTGATTCCTAGCGGCCGGCGCACACCACGCTCTAAGTGGTGTGTGTTGTGAGATAAAGATGTGAGGAAAAACAGTGTTTTCTGGTTGTCGATGGTTAGTTATGGGTAGTGGTTAAGTGATAACAGATAATATGCATTTGTAATACAGTGTGAAAAGGTATATATTTGTTAATGTCAGTAATTTAGCAATACAGGTCTATGTTTTCTTTTATTTCTTGCGTTATCTTAAATATCACATATTTTTTTATGTCAATGGAAAGTAAAGAAAGTTGATATGTTAAAAGTGACCACTATACTACCCATGACACGTTTAAACAAAATAATTGGCCAAAAAATTCGAGTGAACAAATTGTGTTGCGTTTTTAAATAATGTAGAAGTAATGATGTAGGGAATAACTAGTAACCTTTTCTAAAATAATATCACAAAACCTAGTGAAGTATAGTTGTTGGTTACCGGTGTATATTGTTTAACTATAAGACGTATTAATTAATCTAAAGGTCTGTTCTTATTGAATACAAAATCAAATAGACCTTGACAGAATTAAAAAATAAAAAAAAGTTTTTACCTCTTTATTTACATTTCATCATATAGAAACACTACTATTCTCGCAAACTTTCTATGTATGTTCTTATAAACAAAAATGATTGATGTCATTAATACCTACCATAAAAATATCATTGCCACTGCTTCTTCTACACTAAATGAGTATTTTGACGTTTGTTGTTTGTATACAAAATATACATATTTATGTATATTAAAATTTTAAGTTTACATCACCTTTATCATTCGAATCAAATTTGTGTAAGACGTTAGTTATACCATAGATCCTTTGTAACAACTTCAATTTTAATTATTTATGCAAAAGATCTACCTTTGTAAACCATTATAGTTGCCTCCCTATAGTGCATATTGCATAAAATATTATTGGAGAATGGGGTTCGTATAAAATATTCATGAAACACTATTTTTGGTAACTTATGGTTAAAAATAGTCATCGGTAACCATAATTATAATGTATTATTAAATGTTACAAATTATTTAATAAGTTAACATAATAAGTAACCGAACTAATGTAATGTAAGTTATTGTTAAGTTTATTACTACTAAACCTAGCTAGGCATCTAATGTATTTAAATATTGCTATGAGAGGTTTGAATATGGCCTGTTTTTTGTACATTTACTGTATTCAATCAACACTAATTACATATATCATAGTAAGTGCTTACTTACCCAAAATGAAGCGTTCATACTTTCATTCCAATACACAACAGAAGTTTCTTATAACTAAGTTCAAATCTTTCCAAGATGTATTAATGTATTTGTAACCATTATGCTAGATAGAGATATTAAATATTTCATAGTATTATAGTTAATAAGCTCATTGACTGATGAATAACATTAAAATCGGCTATGATATGGTTGTACAAACGTAAACGCGTTTATAATAAGTTTATATTAACTGATATACTTGAATAACTAAATCCTCAATAAGTAATATTACTTATATTTTAATTGCGATAAGGTTAGAAAATTAATAACAGAGCCCTGTTTCATAAAGTATAGCGAAAACGACTAATTTTTATTGATTTGTGTTGAAAATTAAATTGAATTATTATTTCCAGTGATTACCTAAGAGTCTGAACTTGAGATCACATCCTCACATAAGTGCCAATTGAATCTGTCAACTTAAAACCAAGCGTATTTCTAGTTTACGCCTTTATTGGGCTAGTCCTTGTAAAATCATGGCATATTAAATTAAGTCATTAATAGAGATATAGATAGTCTTTCCTTGGGTTGTTGTGATGTTTTAGTACACTTACCGATTGCTACTAAATTATTTCTTTTCCTTATTATCGATAGTACTTTACGATTTTAATAACAAACACATCATAGTATTATAAAATTGGTATCATGTAAGTGATATTCCCATTTGTTGATGCAGTTAAAAACATCGACTTTTCTTCCTAATTGTTTTGACGTAATTGACTACACATTTTCTTTGTAATAACTCACGTTTTGTTTGTTTAAAAAACACGTTAACACCATATACACAATTGTACTACTAACTAATATTACGTATATATTGTTATAATAATATACAATAGTTAATAATTATCAAGGTATTATTTCAAGGCAGCTTAATCTTAGCTCACTGTGAATATTCAGCTCTACATTCTTTATATGTAGTACATAGAGTTAAATGCTTGTAAACATCATTATATCACAAAGTTTTAGGTAATTTTTAGGACTGAAAATAACAAGGTATATCTGCTTACATATAGAAAATGTTTATTAAAGTTATTATTGCTCATATTGTGCTAAATTAATATTTCGCTCATATATGGTTTATGTTTACAGGAATTGTATGTGGAGTTTAATTATTTCATTTATAATAAGTAATTTAACATTATACCGATTATGTGCCATTTATATCTAACCTTACTCTTCTCATTTTTGTATGTAATTGAACTTGTTTAACTATAGTTTAAGATGAAAATTATGTCATAAATCAATACACTATTATTCGGCAATTAATCATTGCAAGAGATTAACGTATATGCTTTGATAATACACATATACATAATATAGTCGTGCGTTATACACTAGCATAATCATTATCCTATATTAATCGAAATTGGAAGCATATAAAGTAGTTTTGGTAACCAAATGAATAATATTAACTTAAATTAATAAAAGTAATAATTTTGCTTACTAATCGAAACGCGTTACGTAATATGTGCCAAATTAATGAATAAACAATATAAATGTGCCCAGTCTTTATACGAGATTCTTTATATTGGTTAGATTTTCTAATATTGTTACGTTGTATTAGTGATTAAATTGAGCTAACTGATGGTAAAAACTACTGATTGTTAGATAGGGCAATGATTTTTCAAATAAAAGTTGCAAAGACTTGATAGTTTTTTTTTATTTTCCATTATATATCTTCCATAGAAGTATACTTAAATTGTTAGTTGCCCTTGTAGATTTAGAGTATATAGAATCATGTTTGGATTCCGTTGCTGAAAAGAGTGTAAAGTCACAGTATCTATGAAACTGCGAAGATGCACCGAAGGAAAATCTGTCAGATAAGTCAATTCCATACTGCCAGTATTATATGATGTTTGGGGTATCTACAGAAAGAAAGATGCAGTGATAAAAAGATAATTATTTAATGATAACGTGAAATATTATTATATATACAACTGTAGAATTACAATGCTAAGAGACAATCAGTGACAGGCAAATGTTTTGACTTTCAATGAATGTACCGTACTTGTACTTATGTTGAATAAAAACCTTTGGCTTTGACTATAACATCGAGTAGATGAGGCGGTGTATGTATGAATGTTAATTAAGTAAAAGTGGTATGTCAGGCTTAAGACAATTGAGGAACCGTGATCTCTGGCAACCCGTTACTCAACGGAAACGGGCGTGATTCATCAATCGTGTATGTTATAATATCAACGGCCCAACAATACTCATAGTGCTAACCGACGTTATAAATATTTATAAGATACATGTATATCTCATTAATATAGTATGTGGATGAAGTGTAAGGGATGCTATGTAGGACCGTGTGCGTTCGCGCAGCGGAATGTTGTTGAATTTAAAGATTTTAATTATGCAGATATTTAGTGTATGACGTCGTATAATTGTGTATACGACGTCATACACTAAATATCTGCACCAATTCAATACCGGTATTATACTGTAAATTTTGGGATGTTACCTAAATATATTGCACGGCCGCTTTTTTGTAGCTATCCGAACTTGGTCGGGTTATGTAGGTTTTCGATGCTTCGTCAGTATTATAATTGTTTTTCTTTAATTACTGAATTTAATGACATGAAATTTTGCATGTGAATAGTTGAATGAATACACTAATTATTGGCATACATTTTACCATGCAATTCCTTTAGAACGTCAATTTTTGGACACATCTCTTTTCGTCTAAAGTCAATGGATCAAAAAAAGTTCCGCTGGGCGAACGTTCGCCCAGCGGAATCAGTTTTTGGTGAATTTCTCCACAATGGCTGCGTGCACAATTTTTTTTTTACCATACACAATTATACGACGTCATACACTAAATATCTGCATAATTAAAATCTTTAAATTCAACAACATTCCGCTGCGCGAACGCACACTGTAGGACCCGAGCCAATAAGATAAGAGAGTCAAATAGACGCCACATTGAAAAAGGATAATGTTAAGTACCTATAACCACCTACTATACTATACAGGTGGCGCATTTTTTTTTCAGCGCAGATTTGTTTTCTTTTTATCAAAATCAGTGACATGGTCCCTAAGAACAAATTTTCGTATCTCATATAGTTTCACACTTTCCCATACTGACCGTTTTGAATGCGCCATCCTGTATATGAGGAGGTGTATGAATGTGAAAGAGGTTTGTCAGGATCGGGACAGACGGGGACCCGTGATCTCTGCCTACCCGTCTACAGGGAAACGGGCGGGAAATTGTATGAACATATCTCAAACTCTTTTCTACCCAATATTGAAGATAATATCTTTGTATTATTGCCTTAAATAAATCAAAGATGTCGCTAAAGGGTAATTACAGCACTGAATAGACTATTTTGTTTGTATGCACAGATGTGTTCCTACTGTGCTTAAAATTACTCCACTAAACTGGTAATTAGATGAAATTTTTAAAACGGATGTTTACATCTGAAACCACGTTTTCCTAACCAATGAAAATATATTACCACCCCTTCCCCAGTTTATATCTATTGCACAAGGGGAACAGGTCGTAACTAATTATATTAATCGGAGCATTCACATTGCATTCAGTTTATGTAGATGTTACTTAAAATTAAATCAAGACTGTTATTATTGCAAGGTGGTTAGTCTTGTATCCTGCTCCAATATTGTTGAATAATTGGTCCATAACCAATTCATTACTTATTCCTGAAATCTGACTTACTACTTGTAAAGAATGTGGTGTACTCTGTCGCGTACAGATATCTGCTATAGTCTGGCTAACCAAAGTAGATACTGGATTATCTTGCAAACTTTTTATATGACAACACTAAAGTGTTCCTACCATCGGATATTTACCCTACAATTTGGGGTATTTTATAATACTGTATTTTTAGTATTTTACATTACCATCCACTAATATTGCGTAGATTGAGCGTAAGATCGCCGATCAGCTGTGAGCGAAGCAGAAGTGAGATTAGTCAGAATCGTTCAAGATGAAGGATAAGATAGTATCTGCCCATCCCATTAGGGAAGTAGAGGAGTGAATATGTATTATTTATCGTTTTCAAGTCCTTTAATAAAGATCATCTTTCAACTATAAGGCATAAAGAGTACGATATGGCAAAAACGGTGCGGTATGAAAGAAATAATTGAGTCAAAAGTGAAAAAAGGATCGTCACGGTGGTGTCGAAGAAATAAGCATGCATGTGAAAGTTAGATGATGAGGTATGGAGTTTTGTAAGTAAAAAGTCAACTTATTTGTAGTAGAATTTTTATTTAAACATTAATATCACAAAAGAGACAAAGATTACCCAGTACAACTTTCAAAGCGAGCACTTACATCAAAATAGTTTAACATCACATCCATAAGCGTACATTTTATAACATTATCGAAGTACAGAAAATGGCACCCTTTTAAAGAATTTGCTTTAAACCGCAATTAACCCCATTTAATAGTCAACATTCCTATGCTAAAGATATGGCTAAGAGGTATCTACTAAAATTTAATTTATTTCATAAATGAGAACGGAATAACTAGGGTTGCTGTTTCCAAAACTAGACATCAGAGTAAAATGAAAACTGTGCACAAGATTTTAAAATTATCTTGATTTTTTGTCGTTATAACGGAGTAAAATAACTGCTAATAAAATTTAATATAGCTAAGAAGTTTTATAGAGCATATATTTTATTAATAATAATCGATACCTTATTAGATTACCCCGAAATGTTTATTATTTTACCACTCAACGTTCAAAAACATTGTACGTTACTAATCCACATGGTAGACATTCTCACTGTTTTTTCTCGTCGCAACATACAATCTTATGCAACAACAATTATTCAAGATATAAGTTAAAGTTAGAAATATTCATAATTTAGATGACAAAATAAATTCGACACGTTTAAAGCTGAGTGAAGATTACACATTAATAGCTTACAAAGAAAGTTTTATTTACACATCAATTTATTATTCAATGGAAAACACACACTCACACATATAATCAACAAGTTTGAGTAAAAAGAGATATTATACTTATACCTAAGTTTTTACCGAGCATTGGGGCATAAAACACTTATAATTATAAATTGGGATACGATGAATTTTAGAATGTATGATATTACCCCTGAAATCTTTCACTTAATCTTGGTTCAGCTCAAAACCTATGAAAAGTTACGTGCAAAATGCACATAGAAAAGTAGTAAAGAAAATATTTTTAATAAGCTACAGTATAATAACAAGAATAATAAAAAGTACTGGAAGAGCCACATTCAGAGTTATTTGTTTGTTAAATAATATATCACTTTTGAAGCATTAGTGAGTATAGAGAACATTGAATTTATATAATTTAAAATTTACAAGAAAATAGCAGACTAGACAATTTTTTTATGACATTACGTCGAACAGTGAGCTACATTCGTCTCAAAATATTTTCATGTATAGATTAAGTACACTAAAATAAGGTACTTGCCTATAAAGCAATAGATATTATTGATAATGACTTCAAAATAAGTTACTATTTAACACCTTACAAATGAATTTTATGACTCCTTTTTCAGTCAAATCAGTCAAAAAAAAATCTGTTTTTTACTATTTGACACTTGTAATTTTTTTCCCTATACAAACTGTAACAATAATCTAAAGAAATCACAAAGATTCTGTTACCGTTACAATGTGAATGCTATTTACTATTTCCCTATACGACACAACAATTATTTTTTATATTTATTAGTTTGTACTTTTAGTATTATGCAAGTAATCTTTTTTACAACCATGGCTCCCATCCAGTCCTGGTAACGCTAAGTATTCTAGGATCCGTGCACTGCTGCAGGAAACACGAAACCTGTAGGAAAAAATACATTACTTTATTACTAGGCTGAACTTCATAGATTACGTGCTAAATAGCAACCTAAAACTAAACCTCTTTCGCGATTGTTATAAAAAAAATACATTCGTACCCATTTACCAAACATAAGGAAGGGATTTTCTCTCCCAAACTGCAGAGATAGTTTACTTTATGCTTAATATGATGTTTTAGTAAAACACGTACCTGCTCCTCCACACTGTATAGTTCTTTCTTAGCATATTTATCCATAAAAACATCTTGTAAAAGTTCCAAATATTTCTCCTTGTGAGCTAAGCGGTCCATACTTCTAATATTGTCCAGAGTCATTTCATAAGATAACAGATTGCCTTTTATTAAACTCACTGGATTATCAAGCTGAAAATAACAAAAAAATATGTTTAATAATTAAGTTTTTCTTTAATTTTTCTGGGATTTGAATATGATGTGTATTTTTTCATCACACTTTCGTGAGATAAGGAGGATATCCTCCAATCCAGAGTTAATGGACGCGCTCATTGATGAAGGATATTTATTTAGATGTATTTTTTTCCTAAATACAAAATATAAACATACCTGTTTCATACGATTCTCATCAAAATGCGCTATGTATTTGAAGAACAACTCAATAGCCATAGTGAGACACTTCTGGTTTTCTCTCATAGATGCCATTACATTCTCTATTTTAGCTTCAAGTACTGAAAAAATATACACATTCAATCAAATATTGCAACAGTAGATATGTAGCCAAATGTATATGCTGGGATGTCATGAAAAGTACTTTACCAACATCGGCAAAGATATGAATTTGACATATTTATCTACCCCACAGTGTGACGTGTGTACAGTATATGAATATTACAGTAAATATCTTACCATCCGAATTGCAGACAGCTCTCAAAATCCTGGTTAACCTAGCTGGGGGTAATTCGGGTATTTTTCCGCCATTTTGGAAAATGGCCGCCCAGTCTATGCAAATGGGGGATCCGTTTCTATTGCTGTACATTATATTCTCCAGGTGACGGTCTGATAACCCTGTAAGTCAAATAAAAGTCAGTGAGTGAACTTACATAGGTGGGCCAGGTACTAAAAAATAAGAAGATATATTACTGAGGAAATTTTCACATAATTCACATAAATTTATGATTATGGCGACCAACACTAACCCATTAAGAGACAGCAAACGGACATGGTGGCTAGACTAGATGTAAAGTTTTTCTTTTTATCCAAAAAGTCTTGGATGCTGATACTCCTTTCTTCAATGGCTGATCTGAAATAAAAAACAGATTATATGTCAGTCATATCTTTATATTCAAAGTGTGCTTGCTATTAAAGAGTAACCAAACAAGAAATACTTACTACATATATTTTTTAACAAAACAACATAGCTATACATCAAATGGTAATTATTTTAATTTATATGGTTATATCAGTACGTAACTATTCATTAATAATTCACCGTTTTGTATTCAACACATACCGGAGACAGTAAGATGGTACTTTCCCACACATCTCTGTGAACTGCTGCGTCAGAACAACAGGCGAAGCGGTCATAAGGTCCTCATCATTCATGCGACGTACAGAAGCTATTTCTGAAACGAATACATAATTATCGTCAAAATATAACAAAATGTTAACAGAACCACCTCTTTCTACTTGTATCAAACAGGTATATATACAGAGAGTGCTCTCTTTATACACACTACAACAACAACAATACAACTATTCTTGATTGTATGGGTCAATGTAGAATGTACATGATTCTAACAATACATCAACAATGTTATCAACTACCATATACATTACAATGCGCCATGTCAACAACACGGGCCATTTATTACTGAAATAGCTCACCATCCAACGGATATTTGTCTGCAAGCATACTCCTAATAGTGACGTGATCTTCTAGGTACTCAATGAGGGCGCTGTCATCGCTCAACGGTGTTACCTGATGAAGAAAGTGAAACACAACCTTTAGACAATACACATTCATGTTCCTCAATGCCTTACAGATTGAACAAAAGTTCGAAGAGAATTTTACTTTTTTTTTGAAATTTAGTGATATGTACGTAGATATTGTCATTAGACCCATTGACCCAATATGAGTCGTCCCGTATGACATGATCGTAAAATAAATATCTAGTTTAGCATCCTTTATTTTATTATTTACGTCTTAGATAACACGGAACACATCTCATAAAGATATAAATATAAATTATATTACTTACATTATAAACGCCCAGTTCTAAACCAGTGACACTATTAAAAAGTTTTCCGAAACGCAACGCAGCCGCATCCGTTCGTAGTGGCTCGCCTCTCTTCACCAAATAACGGACAGTGGATCCGTCAGTCAAACGCACGCGCACCATACACGGCCGTCGAAGCGTCGACGTGAATACCTCGATCTAAAACAATTATGTAAATAATGTACCTAAATATAATTAGTGTAAATTTCGGTAGTTACTAACATTCATCTATTCGAGAATTATGTCTTGCATCAATCATACTTAATAAGGTTTTAAATGTTTAAGTAAATTAAAGGTTCCTTACCTGACTATCAAACTTAAAAACACTCTTCGCACTTGCCAAATTAAGCAGTTTAGCCAAACCAACGTTCTGTGACACATTGCTTGTCTCAGTTAAGTAGGGGCACAGTTCCTTCAAATTCAGTTTTGTCGCAATAGGCAGGGAGGACAAATCTCTGTGGATATTTTTCAATATGGCCTTAGCCCTGTTTTCGAACGTTGAGGAGTTTTCTGTAAAATATGTTACTTTGTATTAACAATAGTGTTTATCGAAAAATTAAGATAGACAATTAGAGCAACGCCAAACACCACAGAAAATAAAGTGTTTTGTGGTTACATAAGTATAAAAAATATGTAGTCTTATAACGCTATATAAAAGTTGAATATACATAATTATTTATAATATTATGACTTTTTCAAAAGTCTTTAAGATTGAGATATAGGCATGATACGTATTTCTATAATAACTACAACTCACCATACGAACGAATAGTATCCAAATCATTTCTGTACTTTCCGAGTAGCAAATAAGCAGACCCAATAAATTCGTTTTCATATATCAACGAATATAATTTCCTCATCGTTTCATTCCACGATAAGCTATCTGTAAATAAAACATTAAACTATATCAAATTGAATAATTTTTTCACTTAACAACGGATTACACATGTTATAAATATTAATTTTATCTTTTAGGGATTCATTTGATCCAGTCTAGTGTCACTAATATTAAATATCATTGCCATTACTACTCCGATATACTCGTATAAGTAAATAGCAAAATCAGTTACATTGAACATGCAACCTCAAATATTCTATTCATATGTAAGTTAACTTTTGTGGCGTACCCTTGGGGAGGCCTACGTCCAGCAGTGGGCTAATACAGGCTGATTGATTGATTGATTGATGTAAGTTACCTTTATTCTGAACACATCCGGCCAATGTTTCCGTGAACTGTACCATAGCGTTGTTAGGGTCGCATATCAACTGCATACATTTTTGGAAGATATTACTCGTGGATTGTAACGCTGGTTTTCCGTGGGTCCGCTTGAAGTTGCCAATTATGTTCTGCACCCACTCTTCGTCTAGTATTTTTATTTCAGAGTCGAACTATAACCGAAATAGAGTTCTTTAGGTTTATAGCTATGTATTAAAATGCTAAAGGTAATAAAAGACAAACTAAAAAGCAAAAAACATGATCATAAAGGTTAGAAACATAAGAGGTTAATTTAAAATTATCATATTAAATATCTTCCCAGCTAACCCGGGAAGCGGCTGAAAAAGTCATGAGTAAATAAATGCTTACACAGGCCCGCAACCAAACGGAAGAGAATGAATGGGTAAGAAGTTGAGTGAATGACACATTGATAATGTTCTTCCTATCGCCATACTACTCACCACTGCATTGACACACTCCGCCGTATCCTCTTCCAAGATGGTATTCTTCATGTGCTTATCCAAATTGCTGGCCATGAGCAAAGTGAACAAGTTAATGAGCTCTTCACTATTCGTCTCCTTGAACTTCAACAGGTACATAGCTGTCTTTCTTAACAGTTCATCTTTATCTGGAACACGTGGAAGAAATCAACACTTAATGACAAGATGCCATCCCATTCGGACTTGGGAAATAATAAACAAACAAAATTAAAGAAATAGAACCGCGCATTTATGATATGATACTACGACCGTTGACCCGTTGAACCTAGTCATAAGATTTTTTGTTGGTTCTAAATTTGAAAACAATGTACTTGAGAACAATGTATAATATAAAATTTAAGATTTAAGCAATACTTGAATATGGCAGTAATGTGTTGAAAAAAGTAATATCTTTCCAACTGATAATAAAAATCGGAGTTAATTTTATTTTAGACAAACTCACCTGCTCTTCCATCATCATATAGATATTCGTAGTAAAAGAAGATATGCTTGTAGAGTTGCACAATGTTTTGCTTGGCCGTGGCTGAAAACTGTTTGGCTTGATTCATACTCTCGTCCAGAGAGTACATTTTATCCAGTAACTGCTCCAATAGATCTTCGGATAAATCTAAAAATAAGGATTAATTAAATAACAGATATGGTAACAATTAACATGGTTACATTATGGTTATAATATGGTCACTGCCTGCAAAGTTATCAAGGTTGTGATGTAGATTATTGGTGACCGTTGTATGCCACCGGTCCATAAATTCTATATCCCAAGGACTTCTTCTTACAACATGTAAAAGAAAAGAAGTTAACGTTATATGTACTTTTTATACAAAAGTTCTAATAATAATTGGTGGTTATCTAGGTGTTTTAAAATTTTTACTTTGTTCGTACCGTTACTGTAGTCCTCTGCTAAATCCAAATAGGACCCAATGTAAGACATCAGAGTCTCTGGATCGGTGTCCGCTTCGTACTGATTCAGGAATATTTCTGAAAGAAAAAAAATATAATAATCAATTGCAAAACAACACTGAAATATTATAATAGGAAAATTAGAAGCTGATAGCTAAAGTTCTCTTATAATATAATCCCAGTATTAATGTTGATCATCATACAATTTAATGGTGATTACATAAATAATGATATAAAATCATCATTTAACTAATTATTACATGTTATTTTACCTGCTCGGTTAAAAGTGGTGGTGATCAAGACAGGGTCGTTCTTCTGCAGAGCTATCGCCATCTGCGCTGTGGCTTGCTCCTTGAACCAGCATAAGACTTCGTTCGGGTACAGTTCACTGAAAAAACATTCATATGATAACTCTTGGGCATTAAGTAATACAAGGGACATAGCTCACATTATATTATAATTAGAATAATTACTCAGGATATATTCTTGCGTCATCACATTTATTATTACTGTCGAGATTATTCTGTGAAGGAATAAACACAAAATTTGCGAAACCTCAACTTCATTCAAATGAGGAAAATAAAGAATTATAATATGATTACTATCATTTGAATATTACCATCACGCCATAGACTCCCTCAACATCATATTACATAATAAACTGCATTCGCGGCCATCCTTATATTCTAAGTTCTACAAATGACGTACTGTGAGTTCCTTTGGACACATTGCAAGGCCAGTTGGTGTAGTTTCCTCTCATTGGCCGCTTTCGCCCAGCGCAGCTCCAGTTCTCTGAGGCTTTTCTTGAAGTCTACTGTTCTGCCCTCACTGCCGCTTTCCGATTGGTTGAAATTGGATAAGAAAGCCGATCTATGGACAAAAAAGCAGTTACCCCATTAAGTTTATGACATGTAAATTTGTAGGACATTAATGTGGGGTGGAAATATCATGTCACATTCGAACGAAAAAGGTAACAATTTCAGGATTTGGCGAACAATTACAGTCCTCACTATGTGTATATGTATACAATTTTATTTTGTTTTTTCATATAAAAAAACCAAAGTATCTATAATTAGTTAATTATTAAGTTGGACCATAATATCCTTCTATTAATTTAGCTCATAAAACAAGAACCTTCATAATTACGACAAAATCCTATACTGTACCCTTTAAAAAGAGTAAAGGATATTATATGACGTCAGTATCTTAATTTTATGTTGATTCTTACCGTAGCATTAGTCGCGCCGACCACTCAGCGAGGCAATCCGTGTGTCCTATTTGAGTGGGCCACCGCTCAACTTCTTCTGGACACCTTAAGTTCATCCATTCTAACGATTCTGTCGTCTGAAAACATAATAATTATGGCTATAGTATGTTACTTCCTTCATATCTAGTAATAGAGAATGAATATCCTAATGTCTTCGAATGGGACGTAAATACAATGGTATGGACTATCTGGTCAACACGGGATGTTCGACCTGGTTTTAGAATTACTACCTCCGCAATTGCAAGGATTTAAGGTTATGAAAGTGTTGTTAGTTGTTTCTTTGGTTTGATTTGGGACTATCCACCTTTCTTTTTCCCAGCATATAATAAAAAAATAGTAAATGGAAACTATATCATTAAGAAGTGACTTACAGCAGATATGTGAAACTGTCTCCTAGGCCATACGTCCATCTCTTTCAGCCAGTGGTACTGAGCCATCGCGTCGTCTCTCTCTGTCGCATTATACACGCGGAGCATGTTAACAAGCCATTTCGGTTCTTCTGTAGCTGAAAAAGGACATTTAAATAAACAGCCCGTCTTCATTGGAGTAAAATCATATTATACATTTCGCATATCCATCTTCCTAACTGCCTAGAATTCATAGTAAAAACTAATTTAACGTATCACTAATTAGTCAGCACCCAACAAATAACATGTGGTGTTCCGTGACAACGTTTAAGGTTAAGATATTCCGTTAATGTAGAAGCGATGAGTTTCAAAATTACATTGTAAAATTGTTCTAAAGGAACTGTTGCAATTACACAATTTCTGTGACAATTCTTTAACTATAGAAATTCAGTCTTCAATTTTGTGCAAATCATAGACTAGCACTTACCTGATATAGATTCGAGCTGTTCTTTGAACCTATCGTCGTCGGTCCACAGCAGAGGCGTTTCAGTCCCCAGAACGGCCTTTTTCTTCCTCATTGGCAAGCTGTCCCAGTCAGCGAATTTACCGAACCTCGCCACCAAGTCTAGAATGTTAATATATTCTTAAATACGAGTATGCTTAATGTATATACTTCAGGAATATTAATATTTTTTGTTGTCATATACACTCAGGTTTTCAGGTCGAATCGCGCGATTTAGATAATTTTCACATAGTTAGCTACCATCAGTTTTAAGTCCAAAGTTTAATATAAGCTAATCCGCAGACTAGCCAATTTTCTCAAGATGTTTTCTCTCAGAGTAAAAGTACTATGTTTTACAAATATCAACAGTAAAATACAGAGATTTTCCTTCACTTTTGCTGTGGATCGAAGCTTTTGTGTCTCATAACCAGAGCCATACCCTTTTCAAATTGCTCACGTTATTAATAAGATAAAAAATAATATTGACTATAGACTATTGTTTGACAGATCAGGAGACGTCATCTCTGCCTACCACTCCACATGGAAACCGTCTTGATGTGTATGTATGTATTATTATTAGTGGATTCGCACCTTTGAGTATCAACTCATCCGCAGGCGACGGCATATCGGTCATGAACCATTCCATGGGAGTGCCGCAACTACGCTGCCCTTCTTCCTCAGTATATTGTACGCTGTAAAAATTACATAGGTAAAGTTTTATTCACAGGCTAAATAGAATATTGGGCTATAGATAAGTTTTCAATTGATTTTCTACATAACATGTGCTTGTAATGTTAATACCTTAATAGGTAGGTACTTCAACAATTTACAATAAACTGAACTTTTAAGAACTTAAAATTATTTATACAAAAATGAACGCTTAATTTACAACACTCACCCAAACATTCGCAAATTATCATCGCATTTAATAAGTTGATATTCTTCGATCAATATCTGAGGTAGAATTGCATCTTTGGAATGTTGAGTTATTCTACAAAGTCTGTTCAAAGCGCCTTCGAAACTGCAAAAAATATTATAGTAATATGTTTATAACTATTTATAAAGGCAATATTCACAATACATTATAATGGGTGCATGGAAGTTCACTTAGAACAACACCGGCAAGCTTAAGTGTGTACTAAGTTAACACACGTGAGTTTGAAGTAGCTATGTATATTTGGTAGTCACGAGAACCACTGACTACATCGTAAGAGGGACTAGTCTATATATTGTATATATACTTATACTATCACTTACCCATCAACATTACAGCATTCGTGTATAGTGCATTTGCAAGCTTCTAAGACAAAGTTCGTTATTTCGTCTGGTATACACTTTTCTAGAAGCATGTACAATTGTTTCGATAAAACCATATTAACATCGAAATCTGGTTTTGCATTTATTTGGATGTTACGAAGGATTTCTTTGAAAACGTTGGTACTTGCTTCGTTGTTGATCTGGAATTAAAAAAAAATTATGTTATGCTCTAGCGGTATTATTATGGGACTTAATAAAAATGACTACAGCTGTTTTCCTGCACGAAATGTATCAGGTGACCATTTTATTCATTCCTTTAAATTTATCCCGCTTTAGAATGAACAAGACCTCGACGAATGCTGACCCTATTGCACAGTATCTTCTATCTATACCGTGCATTTAAGTCGCCACTTACAATATGCCGTAAATTAAGTAAATAAAATATTATGATAATAGAACAAAATTAAAAATACCTCACAAAATTGGAGCAAAGACTCAATTACTTCATCCATACTCTTATTCATAATAGCATCGGCTGGACGCTTTGCTGGAAAACATAAAACACAAATATTAATGGACTATGTTTACTAAGGGGTTTATTGTTTTATCATAGTTGCTTATTAAAATATACTTTAAACTGACTTCGTGTTATATAAGAATACTTTTGTTTCAAACCTGTTCAATATTCGGAACATTATGACAATATTGTATAATAATAATCTCTTTATACCTATAGCCAGTGGCCGGGTGTGAGTAAAACTAGTCCTGAAGGTGCCCATGTAGCTTTTGCTCAGCGTTAACAAGCGAGACTGCCCTGATCTGTGATTAAACCTGGAACAACCGAAAAAAATTAAGACTAACTATAGTATAAGTGCATGATCTCACATGAAATCAACTAAGCGTCCAGTATGAAGTTAATCAGTTTTACACACTTGTATCAAAATCATTTGACTAAGAATTATTAAACCAAATTACATACATTTAATGTAAGTAGGGTCGTCTAACGTAGGTTTATTATCTACCTGACACGTTTTTCTAATTGTTATCGAGAAAGATGACTTTAACATAAATTGATTTTCGGTTTGCTACAAGTTACGTGCAAAAGTAAAATATTACCAAAAAAACTTACGCGTTATTACTACTTTCTTCTATTAGCATCTTCTGTTTCAAGTTTTCCTCTCTTAGACCGTGTAGGAACAACCTTAAAAGGGCTGTTACCAACTCATTGGTACTTTTTGATTTTTGTTTCTCATTCTTCTTTGCAAACGGCAGAATTATCGTAAGGTACAGACATTCACACAATCTGCAATATAAAAGAATAGTGTTAATTTTATTTTGGTAGTATTAAATGACAGTTAGGCACGTTAAAAATCTAACTCGCTACCTTTCTTTACAGAGTGTGATAGCAAGTGGCAAGCGGGATCAGGAGAATTTTTATTTACGAAGCAATAAGCATTCTTTATGAAATTTTTTCAATGGATTAGAGCTTGGATAGTAGCCTAGTAGATTTTGTCCAACGTCTTTTTTATCCCAAAAGGAGTTAAAAGATGTGTTTGTTTATAGTAAGAATTAAGGACTACTAAAAGCCTACTGTGAGTCACCTACTGACGACACTTACGATTCATTACATTACATTCAATTTCTTCGTTTAAACATGACGATGTATTTACCTTACAGCCGAATTTGAGCTCAGGAACTTCTGCAGACCATCAGATACAAACTGCCTTATCTCTTCATTATCATCGGTTAGGCGTTGACCTAATTGGTTCAGTATTTCTACTGCGTACATGTCTTCTGACTCTACGTTCTTCAATATTATTGATGGCATATCTGGCTTCATTTTCTTATTTGATGGTTCAGATGGTGCAAGTCCGGAGAACATTTCTGAAAAATGTACATATTTTATTCATATTTAATTACTATGGTATATATGACGATGATTCTCTACAAACTATTGTTGTTTTGAGTACACTGTAGGAAAAAATACACGAACGCATTGTCTTTGAATGTGTTAATAAAGATCTAAAGAGTAAATTTTTGTACAAACCTTCGTAAACTCTCAGCAATACTTCGCACGCCATCTTCCGTATTTTATACGAAACATTATGACAATAATCGCCGACTAGAAAGAGCAGTCGATTTTTCAATGTCGTCTTTATAAATTTTAAACCGTTGCATATCACTTTCAGTGTCATGTGTGGGTTTTCAGCCAGCATTTCACATACATCTAAGACGTCGAACATTTCCGTAACATAACCTTCTGAATTCTGGTTTTCGGCTAAATACTTTGATATTATTTCGTAACATTTCGATTTCTGCTCTCGTATCATTTGCGACGACAGAATAACTGCGTGCCTAGAAAACAAACACATCGGTTTATAACTTATGTTTGTATATACTTAGTAATAAATTAATTATAGTATTATAATATAAATTAACAAATCATTAAAATAGTTGATATAATGTTAAATGTAACTAGATGTTGTAGCTTCTCGATTAACTTACCTAAAATTGGATTCATCGCAGCATTTAGTACATCCCATTTGTGTATAAAAGAGTACTTTGATATAATCCTGTGCATTAGTTTTTCTCAAACGATCCAAAAGTTTGTAGAATCTCGGCATCGTTCTAGATCTTTCTACGCCACAATTGCCTAATGCCAAACCTAATAGTTCGGCCATGTTTGATAGTTTGTTACCTGGAAAGATAAACATGCCATGTCATGGATGTTATCACAACCGCAACCGTCAACCTCGAAAAAAAGAGGAAATTATAAATGGATTTTTAAAGGCTTAACATGGAATATTTTTGTCAGTTTGCTGGACAATCACTCAAAAGATTCAACACCTAGGATAAGCTAAAGTTTCATACTTTCTATGTATATCACACTAGCCTGAGGATAAAATAAATGAAATTAAACCGGAAATGCTTACCCAAGTACTTGTTCTCTTCGAATCTTTTTAATAGTTCTTCAACCAAATTATTGACATACAGTTTATTCTTAGACACAGTTAAAAGAATATCTAAGGAACATACAGCGTTTGATTCCTCTGAAAATAAAATAGATTGGATTAAATTACAATACATAAAAGTTTCGTTACTGAATTACTTCGTACGATTGTATTCCCAAATTAACACGGAACTATTTAATTTTTAACTACAACATTCTTTGTTGAACTTACCAGATAAGTATTGTTCAAATATATCCCACTGCAATGTGATATGTCTATTAAAACACTTCAGTACTTCATCAAGTAATTTTATCAATGTTTTATAAATATTAGTTCTATTCTTGTGATGGTATACCGTATGTAAGTAATAAGTTATTCCTGTATTTAACACTTCAATATCTTGCTGGGATAACTCTAGTGTATCTGAGTTTTCTTGCCAATGTAATATGGTACGGAACTGTAAAATAAAATAGGATGAAATGTTGATACGTTGTTGTATTCACATCAATGGCGTCCTAACCCTGATACTTATGTTAAAAAATTAAGGATCAATGGAGACATTCATAGCAGAAAGTGGTGAGTATTTGAGTTTATTATATGTTATATTATTTATTTATTTCTATATTAGTTATTATTAGTTTGTATGGCAAACGTTTTGATTCATCCATTTGTTAACATACTATTATAATTAATTAATCTAAAGCAACTATACAACAGCTGTTACTACTTACGATATTAATATGGAATCCGTTTAATAGCATCTTCCCATCCCTTTCATATGCCGTGTCTTTGAGCACATTCAACAGAAGCGGCAGTAGCTCTTTACTCAAGTATTTCACATCGTCTTCGCAGTTCAGAATAATCTAGACAAATAAGAAAATTAATTTATGTAGCTAATGAAAAATATCTTAAAGAAATCAGCTGAAATACCCACACATAACACCCGTTGCCACTTTCTAGGTGCTCAGAGATCAGGGTCCCTATCTGTCCTGATCCTGACAAAGTACTTTCGCTTCATTGACACTCATACACACTCGGCGGTCATAGGTACTTCTAACGTAACCCTTTTTTGATATGGCGTATCTGATCTAATAAATAGTGCCTAATATACGGCGATATTGTGTTAAATAAATATATTTTCTCGGGTCTTCATAAGGAATTAAATCATTATAATGAAATAATACTATATTTATTCCATTTATCGTATGAAATCACGTTACAAAAATACATGTAAATAGTGTAATAAATAAACTCTCACCTGAGTTAAGAACATCTTCACATTTGTATGGACGTCACCAAGAAGTACTTTCTTATACAACTCCAACCATTTCATGTCATTTTTCTCACAAAGAGCCTTCATGAACAGCGTGAGTTGATTAGCACATATACTTTGGTTCATCACGTTTGCCACTAAAGATATCTTCTGAGTTTCTTGTTGTTCCTGCAATCACGTATACACTTAACTATTTAGAAAAACCCAGCGACGTTTAGTTGAATTCTTTTTACAATCTCGTTTTCCCTAACTACACTGTTGGAACATATGCACCATTCTTAGATTTCTTTGTTTCAAATGATAGGATGATCTAATAGCAAATATACATAACATAATATACGCTTTACGACTTTTATATACACTCTCCCTTTTTTATTGTGGCAGGGTAGTCAGAGGCTTAGATTGGCAAACATATTTTGGGAATTTTCTATTCTAGTTACTGTATGTAAGGTATGTGAGGTCATAGAAACTTATACAACTGATAATAACTTACCTCAACACCAGTATTGTCACCACTTCCCAGGAAATCGTACTGCAAAGGGTTGTCAGAAAGGGTGCTCTTGAAAAATATGTTCGCCCGACTGGTCAGATAGTTGTTGTATGTATATGCACCGTCATTTTGGCTTGAAGATGTTACAGCTTGTACCGTCAGTTTTTTGCGCTGAAACATACATATAATATAAGGATGTGCCTGTAATATTGAATGAAAAAATGTTTGACCGATGACCCAATCCTTGAAAACATCGATTTAGTTTGATAGTGATTTCCGTTTGTGTGTGATGTTATATTATAACAATATTCCATCGTAATACATCATTTATTATTTTATTTAGTTTATCCCAAGCTGTTCAAACCTTAGAATGTATTTACATTAGGTTTTCTATGTATGTACTTACACTTTGAGCGTTAATGTACACGACGAAAGGTTCATCGCAATCTACAACATTTGTCCACTGAACGTCCAATACTGTCGAAGCAAATTTCACAGCATTCTGAGTCTTATTCAGCACAGATATGAAACAATTTAGGTTATGAGAATGAAACGACCTGAAATCAGAAAGAGTAAAATAATAAATCAGCAACCAACATGACAGGTATGTGCTTAGGGCACTAAATACATATTTTCAAAAGATTATGTCTCCGCCGGATGTTTTACCTCGTATCGTACAGTGTGTACGTGTTTAGCAATTACATATGAAAATATAATTAGATATTTTAAAGATATATAATATTTAATTACAACTGTCATAAGTGTAAAAGACCCTTTTCGTAATCCTTTTGCATACATCAAGACTTATGCTAATAGTATAGGATCTGAACTAATATTAAGATCCTACCTGAAACACTTCTTAAATTCCGAGTCACAGTCTTCTGGCAATTTGACTTCTCGAAGATGAGTTAGGCATAGTTTGCATAATTCTACCGATAACTTCTTACTCTGTCGCAGCTTTATGTTTGCGTAGAACTGCGATGTGGGGTTTTCTAATGTTTCTAGAGGTACCTATAACGAAGGAACAAGGTGATGTTACATATGTTTTATATTCTGGAATATTGTTTAGTACTTTTATTTTAAGAAGCCCCGTGAGCTGCAATAATAAATAACAAACGCATTTTTTTGTTTGCTGTTTAATATGTTTCGTATGTTGTTATTAAGATATCTCTAAAATATTTTTCTTTATTATAGAGTACTGATACAAACTGCAAGTCTGTAAAAAATCGCACCTATATATCGCATTATATATATATAAAGTACTGTATTATTTTAGAGTACCATTAAGTATTTTGAAATATGTACCGTATGAAATTTGACGACGAATAAATAAAATAAAAGGAATAATAATAATAAGAAGAGTATCTTTTAAGTAACGTATTATATAAAATACCATTTGAAAAGCGACGTCAGCCAGCATGAACGCCTTGGTACATTTGATCAGATGAAGTTTGTGAGCGTAGGACTTGGCAGGCGGACTCTTGGCCCAGAGCGACTTAAGAATATCCCCGAAAACCAAGCTAAAGAACTGTATGCAGACTTCTTGGGATGAAGCTCTGTAATGTGAAATAATATATAAGATAACATGTTCACGTATACATGGCGCACAAGATAAATAGGATATATATTTTTTCATTAATAGCTGAAACTTATTATCTGTGCCCAGAGTCAAAACTCGGGTACCTAACTCCGTATGTTAAGCAACTTTATAACACAATGCATATTTTAATCTTAACGTAGTTGGATTACACAATAAATAATCATATAACTCAATGTTATGAGCTATTTACTGATGTCGTTCATACGTAAAATACTGAAAAGTTGTTTGTTAATAAAATCTCATTATATGTTTATGACAATAACTCACCTGATTAAAGGCAATAACACTCGGTCGTACAGACACACTGACATGTCGTATTTCTCAGCCAATTCATAGGTTGCCTTCAATAAGTTCACATCCTGTCTCGTAGCGAGCAAAGCCATACACTTTTGTATGGCGTCATCCCACCATCCCTTTGATTCATCGACTGTAAATTAAAACCAAAATTTTGATGGACACGATATGTAAGTATTAGAAAATGGATATGAGAAGAGGAGAGATGATGATTAAGGCTAGTGTAAGGAAGATGTATGAAAAGGTAGCAACAGAGAGTTGTCAGTGATAATTAAACTACTATTAAGATGACGATCACTAGTTTCTGACTATTTAGTCAGTATGTAGAGGAGTGAACATATGTAAATGACTTATTTCGAAGACATTTAATCAATATATCAGTTCCAGATTCCTTCAGGTTTTATTTACTGTTTTATTTACCGGCTGTATGACACATGTTACTAAGACTTCTTCACCCTGCCTTTCCATCATACTCTTACATACACTTTTATAAGTATACGATAAATTTTATATATCATGCAACACCATATATCTAAACCATTAAATAAGCGTATAAATTCATTTAGTGAAGTTAACTTACATGCAAACACACCCATCAAACACTCCAGTATAACAAGGTCTCCGGTCTCCGAAAGAACTTTGAGTAAATTTTGCAGAGGCGTGGGGTCACATCTTGTGGTCAACTCCGTCAAGCGGGTCGGTATGTTATCCCTATACTGTTTTATCACATTCCTGTAAGCAAAAGTGATAAAATTATTACATGTATTATTTTTTGCAATTCCTGTGCTATATTAGGATGTACAAAGAGTTATTACTAGATTCAGGGATTAGTGGGGAATGGATAATCCATTGGGTGATGCTTGGCGGCACTAAGGTTTTATTTACTACTAAAGGGATTCAAAGACGCGAGTATATTATATGTTCATTCCTTTAAAAAGTAGCGAGACATAGACGAAATACAGAGTGGGCATCAAGCTTTTAAAAAAAACATAAAGATATGTATACTCACAGGAATTGAGTTTTGCTATCTAAATCACTGCTTCCATTTATGAACAACTTAGCTAACAGTATCAACTTAGTCATATCTTCACGACCACCACTGCTTAGGGTATGCAGCCACCACCTTCCTGAATTAGTAGCTAGTGAACTTTGTATTCCCAGTTTTGATAGATCGGATAATATTAAATACAGCTTCTCTTCAGGCTGTGATGATTGTAAAAGAGGCCAAAGCTGAAAAATAAATACGATTTACGTTAATAATAAGAGGTGTGTGTGAGCTAAATGATACCATGTGAATTTCTGTAATTGTAGAATAATCAAGAATAGAATGGAGAGTAATTAAAAATTTACTTTGTTATTTGTTTGGTAGCCATTTAATTAAAGTCGATATTAACCAGAAAAAAAATTACTAATGGTTATATCATAAGGTACATACCTCGTTAACATGTTCCATTAGATTCTCTTTTTCTTTCTCACTGCAGATGCGTTTTGAATAGCTTCTAATTATATCATGTATGTATAAAGACACCGGTTTCATACCCTCATTTAATAACAACTTTTCTTTCAATACGAAATTCGCAAACACATCTACGAAGCTTTGGGAAAATTTCAACCCAATTCCTTCGTTTGACACCCCCCTTAATTCTTGGCATGAAAGCATAATTTCCTTCACCTCACTTCTGGTTGAAAACATCAGTGAAACCCCTAACGCTTCTGTCAAAAACTTCCATTGAACTGTCTTATTGACATTCATTGATGAGGCGTAGTACTTCAACAAACATGGCGGCCATTTTGTTATTTTATCTGTCAACTCTGGTGAAAAAGTACGTAGATTTGGTATCTTAGCTAAATTGATAATTATTTTGATAGCCTTCAAATCGTTTATATATTGAGTATCAAGTCTGCCTCGTTCTATATCTTTTGTTATCTCGTTTATATGCATATTTTTAAGTAAATTTTCGTAGGCTAGCGATATCTTTTGCGGAATGTTGTTCCACATTGCTTGAAATGTTTCTAGGCACTCTTGCAGAGTGTGTTTGATAGTAATTATTATATTTGGAGACAACAACGTTAACGCTTTAGCTAAGTTGTCGATAGTTGCCTGAAAAAGAAAAGTGGTTAGGTACAATTTAAATTTTGGATAAAAGCGATCAATTTTCATGTATTCTTACCATATATTTGACTTCCATCAAAACATCCGAATGAACTTTTAATGTATCGAATAGAATTTTGAACTTCACATCTCTCCCGTTCAATTTCGTTTCATTAATATTTAAGGTTTCCAACTCATTTAATATCTTTTCAATTAATGACGGTATGAAAAATTCTTTAGCTACTATCATTTTTCTGTTTAAACTGGCATCCGTTTTAAAGTTTATCCTAAATAGAGTGTAAATTAGTAGATAGATCACATTTTTTCTACTTTCTGTCTCGTCACAATTTACATTGTAAACCTTTTGAAGAAAATCGTATACGTTTTCATTAGAATTGTATGTTTTGCATACATTCACAGTTTGCAAGGCTAATTTTGTAGCACTTATCAAACAATTATGACTCAAACAGCATAGATTTTGAAAAAGCTGTTCAAGAAATGTCCCTAATTCATTTTCAGTAAACAAAACAATTTTATCTTCAAATATCTTAAGTACGTTTTTGTACGTATCGACGAAATTACTTTCATTAGTCTTGAAAATAGTGCTTAGTATTTCGAGCAAATACTTCTTCGATAGATCGTTACTCAGTTTCAATGCATTTATGACTGTGTTCGTTAAATCCAAGCCATTTCTTTTGACAGTGGCTGAAACAAAAGATCAATAATAATACAATATGACAACCATAATGAAGCTTTAAAGCGAACCATTTCCAAGTCAAATGCCAGAGTAATAACAAATTAAAAAATACAATGAATGTACTATACACATGATAGTATACCTTTAATATTTATAAGAACCCCTAGATGCCTAAAACAAGTAGACATTAAATGACCAAACTATAGAACATCCTCTTCAATACACTTTCCCTTGTTTACACTTCTTGTATAACTGAATATTCTTTACTCACCCTTGTCACTCTTCATCATCAATACGACTTGTTCCACAGCGAAGGTCAGAAGTAGAATACCCCTTTCGGAAGTGACATCTCTCGACAGTATTGTTTCTAACAGATTCGATGCTATTATTCGAACACCCGGGGACTTTTCTTTTGTTGTGTGCTGCAAAATTATACATAAAGCATATTCATAATTAATATTAGCAGCTGACTAAGTAAAGTAAAATAGTTATAATCTACCAAGTGACCTTTATTTCGAGCCATTTAAACTAGGCCAATGAGAAGGATAGACTCGCGTTTTCTATTCATTTTACAATACGGGACTTATCGCGTATATTTAATAAACAGAGTATTAATTTTGATACTCAACGTTTCAGCCATGGTCACGATTCAACGCGATAAGTCTCGTCCCTTGTAAAATGGATAGTATTCGTGTATTCAGTTTCTATGGCAACAAATAAATAATCGCCTTCTCAAGAACCTATAAAAAACTAAGACTTGAATTTAAAATCCCATTCTTACCTCTATAAACGCCTTAACACTTTCTATACTCGTGCAATACTGAGCAGCGTATTCTAATGTACTGACATCCTTTTCCAACCCGTTCGCGTAGAACTGACACAGTTTGTATATCACGTGTGATAGAGCGAGATCAATATACGTGTCTGTAGAGGTGCTAACTGAAAATGACATTAAAATTTAAAAATTAGTGGTTTCCTAAGATTATAGTGACTGATTACTATTCCGAAGAAATGCCATCTGACTTATAGCTACATTTCACATGTTGTATTGTTTTTAAAATAATCGAAAATGTATGAAGGGTACAGTACTTGAAAACTTACCGTTAGCGCATAAGACAACTAAAAGAGTTTTGAGCAAATTTAAGTCCTCTTTCCGCAGAGCCAAATCTAATAAACTATGAAGACTTACCTGAAAATGAATTTATAAATTAACATGGATATCAATAATAATTAGGACACTATTACACCAATTGAACAAGCCCATTGGTAGGTTCAATTAAGACCAATAATTAACATATAAGACAAATAATAAATAGTTAACATATAATAACTCATCACATTTAATACTCTAATTTAATTCATTTTAAGCCACCTCTTAAGAATCACAAAAAGAATAACTTATTAGAATAAGGAAGAATTAGTCATTAGAAGAATTACCAGGAGTATTGTAGATGGAAATCAATACATTAACCGATCGTAATCGCGCTTCTCGTGTTGTAGTATATACTTACTTTGTATTCAAACCCGTCAACTGCATTAGGAATATTCACAACCAATTTGTTCTTCAGATTTAATATTAACATTCTGTTGTCAGATTCATGATTACTATCCAAATAACTACCATGTTTCCCTGTAAAATATATATTTTTATATATATTATAGATTATTTTATATTCATAATTATGTACCTGTAATTGTGGACAATTCCACGCAGAACTAAAATTTTTGCGAATGATTATTGGTGTTGTGAAGGTAATATATAATGTGACAGATTCTAGCTTATTGCCCAATTGATCCCGTTCATTTCTAGTCCGTTCGTTTCTCATACGACATGCTCGGAAAAAAGCTAAATATCATACAATAAAATAAAATCACTTTTTTAGAAAATAATTGCTAAAAACAATTATATTGAGTGTTCGATTAACAATAGACGAAATTATCCAAAAATCTAAACTATGCTTACCAAGAAACACACGCATATCTCTGTGTAGTAATTTCTCATCCTTTGTGTTTGGTTTTAATTTGCATTTATTTTCCATACATGCCAATACCTGAAACGGGAATTACATAATTGATGTTCCTTATGTATTAATCTAAATAGTGTTGTAGTAGCAGTTTAATTTTATGACAATGACGTCTTTAATATTTTGCGTCGTATAAGCATTACTAATTAAAGTATGGATAAAAATATCTACCTTAGATAAATGGTGAATATTAACATGTTTTTCAACTAAAAGATGTTCAAGTTTCTTCAATGATTTACTTAGAAGTTTTGCTTCTACATCGTCCCTTGAGAATATTATCTGAAAGAAATTGATTATCAGATAATTTTATTTTGAAGGTATGTAATTTATTATTGTTTACCAATAACAGTTAAGGATATTAATATATATAGAGTAAATTATTTACAGAATACTTGAATTACAGAACAATTATATTAGTTCCTACTTCAATTTCCGACCCTTGAGGAACACTTTCTTTTAAGAAATAATGTAATCCATAATATTAGCTCACCTCAAACGCAGAAACCACATCCACAAAATCGTTGACCAATGGAATCGGCGCCAGTATAAGGGCAAGGCAACTAGCGCACAACTCTGCCTCACTCGAACATCTATCTACACGGATATCCTGAAAAATGTATATAAATATATAATGGAATTATTGTATTATGAATTATTAAAATTAAGATGATTTTGGGGTAAAATAAAATGTAAGTACATCTTCACGTCATGTAATTTAGTGCACGGAAGGAATTATTAATATAAGGTTTTTTAAGCTTCGACAAATAGTTATAAGCACATTGATCATTATTAGTCACTAAAATCAGACTATATGTATAGACTCCGTTTATATCTCCGTATTTTATTGTACAATACAAATTAAAAGTATCTCATACCTCTTCGACGCGTCGTAGTGTGAAAAAATCGTTACTTGATGATATTAAATTCAAATCCCAAACATTGAATATCTTACCTTATAATAATCCCTAGTATCAAGAAAGAGATCTTCACTCAAGCTCCCGTTTTCCAATTTGCAATATTCATCACAGATATTCACTAAGCACCCCACAAACATTATCATGCCATCACGATCAAAGCTTTGAGAGTCCACCAATGAAATCGATTTGATTTTGGCATACGATTCTAGACTGTATTGCAATAGAATCTCTACATAGTCTTCTATAAAATCCCTTGTCTCATCGATTTTCAAGATGTCCGACACGAATTTAAGTGTTTCGTTTAGTCTTTGCTGAGATATCTGGAAAGTTAACGAAATACGATAATGTCTCTAAATATGTAGGTCCGCATGAGTCTATAAAACATTAACATTATAAAAAAATTATCATGATACATAAACCAGCTAGTCCGTAGGACGTAAATAGAACTTTAAAAATCATTGTTCGACAGCATGTCGTAGGAGTCAACAACGGATAAATAGAATTTATCGGGTAATTGATAGCAACCAGTTATCAATGTTCGATATAAATGCCATCGCAATTCCAATAGTAATTAAAGATGAATAATTTCAGTCCAAGGTCTGTCCACTCTGAAAGGTAAACAACGACTTGAGTAAATGTATGAATATGTACCTCAAAACTATCCAATTGGCAATCCAAGAACACGTCGAATACAAACAGTAAGTACTTCATAATGTCTTCGAATATATACTTGGCATTCTCCAATATTATTACGTCTTGATTAGCTCTGAAGATTTCCTCCCAAACTACTTTATTGGAAGAACTGTTCAAAGATTCATTTATTAGGAACGTAGTTGCTGACTGTAAGAAAAGAGATTTTACTAATTAACATAACATCTGATGTGTACCACATATTAGGTTTTAGTTTTTAACAAAACACGATAAATCTCACAAACAATATTCTAGATCAGTGCCTGTTCACCGTAATATAGAAGTAACATGGAACATAACATTTTATTAATGCTGGATATCTAGTGAAATATAAATCATTTGATATTTGGGGAAATGTACATTTGATTAATCCGCAAAAAGTCTTGAAGTATTTTAAAGACTTATTATTTACATTATATTTGTAGCTAATATTTCAATAAGTAAAAAAGTAATAAACTATGTAAGAAAACTGTATACTCACGCTTCGCAGCTCTTTGTTAAGAGTAAGCAGAGTGTGTAGAACCAACTTCCTTTGAGCCTTTGGTAGATGATGGTACAGTAATAGTATGTACTTCAATATGTTTTCCGAACCATCTGGGCATATTTTTATGCACCACAAACCCTAAAATATTAGTAAACATTAATTTGAAGGTAAGATCTCGGAACCACTGACCTCTCACTACAGGGTAGTAGTAGTAAGTGAATTTAACATCGATACGTAGGTATGTTGAATTAATAATTAATTACACAACAAAAAAGAAAAGAAACGTACACCATAAATATGTACGAACGCACAGCAAAAATAGGTTTGGGTTGGGACTGTATTGTTAAGGGACCCTACCCAAAATAATATAGATACTTACTTCATGTAATAAAAGGGTAAGATTGTGGTCATACGAACGCTCGTAACTATCCGACATCGTTTCTAAATATTGATCCAAACTAAACTCCAATCTCGTGCATACATTCAAAATGTGCCTGAAATTAAAAGGCATTATTAATTGAAAATAAATAATTACATATACATTTTGTTTAGATTTCAAATTGTATATTCGTGATTGTATATTGTAGAACAAAAAGATATAAAACTGTAGGTTTCGACGATGCAAAGATAATTCTTTGTTTATAAAATATACCTGATAAGTCCCGTTTTCTTGTAAAATAGTTATGATCCTTTTTATGTCCTAGCCTTAACCTTAGCACATTAAAAATATACTCACTTATCAAATACTATGGCAACATCATTAATTTTCTGTCGATGCGTCCTCAATATTTCGCTCAATATCTTTGTCGCTGTCATTCTTTGGTAATGCTGCTTTGAGAATATCTTTGGGTATAATTCTTCTTGTACTATGCTCTGCAATAGGAAGTAAATGTATAAGATACCTAATATATGAAAGTGGGAGAAATTTTGTTCTTTCGACAGAAGTTTTCTGTATGAAAAACTTTTTAATGTACATGTTCCCAATGTATGAATAACATAATTCGTAAGGTTAAAAAACTTCGTATATTTCCTTCACAATAGGCCTTAGAAAGTCTCCGTACACTGGAAAAACGCATACCCTGTCCACTTAATTGGTAAACTTTGGATTCATTGTGAACGTAAATCATTCCACCACATAATATGTACTTCTGAGTACAAAAATTAACGCAATAATTATCATGAAGTATTTGTACTTACAACAACGTTACTCTCATCAACAATAACAGAGTAGATGTTTAGGAGTGCCTCGGCCTGCGCCCCATTTGAGGTAACTATCAAAGGCCAGAGCTGGCTGCGAATCCTAGAGTCCGCTTTCAACTTCTCAGGGAACAACTTTGAATGGTTCAACAGTATTTGCGTACAAGCTGTAAGTAATAATTTCGTTAATACATTGTACTTTATTAATGTAAACTTTACACTATGAGCGTAACATGATTAAATGAAGGAGATAGTGACAAAATCTATCAATGGATTTATATTAGTTTGAATTGCAATATATATGTAGCTTCGCCACTTTTAAAATTATTAATAATGTACTAATTTATGAAATATATCAATTTCCATGTTGTTTACATAGTTACATATGAAATATTGGTGACTACCACATTACTCAGAGACTCCCTTTGTTAGTCCCATAGCTTTACAAGATAAGAAGAATTACAATTAGTAGTATTATAACATAAGCATGTACTATATCTTTGACAAACAACTTACCCTCCTGACAATTGGCTATGGCCCAGTATTTTGTTGAAAGATGATCATAGAATTGATTAAGCTCAGCAGTGGGCAAATTCATGCCAAAATATTTGAACAACCCATTCAGGCCTATGAGGCACGCTGCTTTTAGGCTATCCTGTAATGATAAATAAATTGATTAACAAGTTCACCACCAGAGTTTGTAAGTCCATCACCCACTGAGGAGTGATTGTCTATATCTGTACTCACTGAAGTTTTAGAGCTCTCTAGGACACCTAGAAACATCCTCCAAACCTCAATCTCTTTCTCATCACACAGAAGCTCTGGATGATAACTGCTTATGGTACCTGAAATTAGTTATTTGGTATTAGAACAAAGAACAATAGAATGATGGAGTGAACTGAAATTAGTTATTTGAGTTATTTGTAATCCATCAGTTACTATAATTTGGACATTAAAAGTAACTTAGATTCTGAGTTGAACATTATTAAATATTCCCAAGCTGGTTCTTTGGTCTCAGACTACCTAGGTATAACACTGGGAATGATAAGAAATGTTCAATAAATTTTATTTTCTTTTATTGATGTATATAATTTTATTTCTCTTACAAGTTACACAGCTTACTCTATATTAAACAAAAAAAAATTATAGGCCAGTTCATTGCAAGATTTATTTAAAAGATTTACATTGAGAAAGCAAACTTGGCCAACTTACCAATCAAAGTGGCTCTGGCAACCCTCACTGTAATAGGCTCCTCTCCGCATCTAAGGGCCTCTACACACCCTGACAAAATACTACTGAATGAGTCCAAGTCTGTTTTCTTAACTATTAAATCTAGAAGTGTAAGAGCTCTCTTTTTCACGTGGACTGGATAAACTTGACCAAACACCTGTAAATTAAAATACAGTGAAAGAGTCAAAACTGCTATAATTTTAATATTATTCACTGGCTTAGGTAAATGCAGTTTGCATTATATTATAGGCACAGTGTTGTATTTAATGAACGGTTTTGGAGTTAACATCCTGAATCCTAAATTTATATTTGTAACCAATTGTAATTCAAATGCATTAAAGAAGTTGTCATAATAGGTATGGTTTAATGACACTGTAGAATACAGTTGTATTAAAATATGGCTCTATACATTGACAAACTCGCAAAGTGAGCCACCCAACCTTTAGAATCTTTGCCTAATTTACCTTGATATATTTTAGAGGAAAACTGTAAAAATTCCTTACATTTTAATCATGTATTACCTGAATCAGTTCTTCATAGTATCCATCTAAATGTGCAGACCACTGTTCAACAATGGCACTCAATAAGTCAAAGCCTTTTGAAAATACCACAGTCCAACCTTCATTGCAACTTTCCAAGCAAAAACGTTCAATTATATCTACTGGAGCATGTAAGAGAGTTTGAAGCAAGTATTCTGTAACAAAAATAATTTTAAACTGTAGTGAGTATTGAATTCTTCTTTATATTATTATTAAATGGAATTCATCTGACCATTCAACCCTATAATGGCACTACAACTACTACACTGCTACAAGCCCTTTGCAGGATTATCATCATGCATATTGTGCCCAAGTTAGGTACAGATAGATCTTTCATCCTAATAGTTTCCCAGTATGTACTTTCATGATACTTTCAAGAGGATAACTAGTTATTATTCCTAAAATGTACTTACCAATTTCATAAGCTGGAAGATCTTCATTTTGGACCAGGTTCTGTGCTGTATCTATACATTTCAAAATGTCCCTGGTTGTTGGTAACTGAGGGAAACCATTTACTACAGAGTCCCATTTATCCATTGTTATGTTTTAAATGTAGACTGAAAAAAATCAGAGCAATGAATTTAAAAGCAGGATTTAATTTTTAAAAATTTAAAAAAAAAAAACTTATATTGTTTATCACGCACTTTTCAACATTGCATTTACATATTATTTACCCTATTTCAATAAAAAACAAGATACAGTTTAAAAAATATCTTATAAAAGTTTCTGTTTATCGCTCTTTGAATGAATACCGATTTCTGTAAGGGAGCCAAATATAAATTAAATTTGTGGACTCTGTTATGACAAAGGAAATAAATACAGGCAAATAAACAAAATATTCGGACACCGTCCATTCAATGTAAATCAATAATTATATCAAAAACAGACAAGGTTCAAAAAATTCATTAAAACTTAGTAGACTACATTGGTGAATGAAATAACTCACTAGTGGACGTGATTTTCATCTGAGCCATAAAACACAATTAAAGTAAAGCAGGCGAACATAAGTATTTACATTACAGTAATATTTGTAAACACAATCCAGGCTTTATTTTACATTATCAGAATTCTCGCGCTCGCCGAGTCTGCTTATCATTCGTTTTTTTAGTTTCGTATTGATTGCTGCTATTGTCGCCTGTCAGTCAGTTAATCTCTCGTCTATCTAAAGCTAGTATTACACGAAAATTACATATTTAACAATTCCGTATTTGTACATAGATGTATTTCGTATAAGATGGATTAAGAACACATTGTTTTATGTTAAGGTGTGTATTCTAAATTGAATAACGCAAGGGCATACTTGAAAAGATTAATGCGGATCAATATTTCTGAATATATCATTGGGGTGAGGATTAGTAAATATAATGTTGCAAGACACCAAAATATACGTTTAATATTGACACGTAAAATTAATAGATTAATATTATGACTATAGATTATCCATTGATGCTTACTCTTAGAGAATTAAGAGATAAAATGATGAGATGAAAATTTTTGTGCTCGCCGAAGAAGAAATAAAGTGTTTCGCAGAATTTTCGAAACAGACTTTTATTTATATTTTATTACAAATAAAGAAATATAAAAAATACCTACTATTGGGATATTGTCACATTCCGATGGACTTCCAATCGTCAATACGGAATCAAGAAATTTAAAGAATCATTATTAAATATTGACATTCCTCAGGCTAGACTATTTGTAATGATCTCATTCATATAACAAGCAAATATTGATAACCGTTATACATACAACAGAAAACAATTAAAGTATCTACCTGCATTAAGTTTATCGTAGTAGCATTGTAGTAGAATCAATGCCAACGAAATACGATCGTTGAGAATTATTTAAGGAAGTGAAACATTTGATTATTCCCGTGAACGCTACCATTGATTAAATTGATGAGCTAGGTAGAAGACTTTAAATCCCTTTCGGAAAGAACAGATCTTCGGAGACTCATTAAAATCTCCTAGGTCACTTTTTAGCTTGAATATTGGGGTTGCGAAAACGTATGGAACATTGGTGATAGGTAGCCCATCGCCCTGTAGAATCCATTACCCCTAGTCCGTTAGTTGTCTCCTTAGTCATGCCGGAAAGTATGGCAGCTAATAAGAATATTTTATGTCCCAGACTATTAGGAACATAGGTAGGTTAATTTCAATGTAACCATTTGGAATATAAGGTCGATAGTAGAAATGAAGCCCTTTAGTTTAAATTCATTTTATGATAGGTATCAAGTCTAATTGTCATCATAGAAACCTTTAACTATTTCCAAAATGATGCGTAGGTCATACATACATATACATATCTAGAGGAATAGGTAGAAACTATCGATCCTGGCAAATCTATCTGATTCACACACACCCATTCACCTTCTCATATATGCTCTATTCTTCACGCTGCCTTAAAAATGTTTCTAATTTGATCGGTATAAGTTATATAAGTAAGTACACACGGACTACCCTGTTGAACTCTACCTTGCACTTTGGCTCTATAAATTCCTTTTGTAATCCTCCACTCAATGTGCGTAGGCCATTCAAACCTATAGCATCTTTCTAATTGGATACCTTATATGTTATTTGAATTTCTATTCCTTTAGGACTTTACCTCTTGTTTTAAGGGCTAGGATGAACATAAGACATATTCTGTTCACAACTACAGAAGCCAGTAGAATGGTAGAACAAAGTGACTAAATCAAACCACACAACCTCATTGACGGCTCAAAAATTCGTTAGTGCAAATGCCATAAATACGATGTCATTCACTCATTACTATTTTAATGGTAAGGTTCTGGTCATCTTACGCACTGTTCTATTTTTGCCCCGTCTTGTTTTCTCCCACCTATTCAAATGATATACCTACCTACCATATGAAGAGTTTTCTCTTTTTCATCTTTATTTTACTCACTTATTGAGTTACTACACATTCCTACCTAGGCCAACAATCTCGAGAACAGATTTTTACACATTAAAGTTAATTGGTACATGATGATTGTGTATTTCGTAATGTTTGCACAAAAACTCATATTCCATATACGGAATAATATTGCTCAATCAGCGCCCACGACTTAGAACGCAATCATAAGACAAGTACAGTCCAAATTGTTATGTTGACCTTTAAGCCGCTTTGTGCTGTGTGATTGGGTGTCAGTGCAAGGGTGGGAACCTCTTTGTGTTCTGTAATTGCACTTAAATACTCATTTCAACAACCTGTGTACTTGGTTCAAGAAAAAAATAAAATTAGATAAGTACTTGTTTTCATTGAATGATATATTTATGAACATACATCGAAATAAATGATGTAGGTAAATAGAGGTCACTTTATAAATAGGTCTCAACCATGGTAGCAACTGGTGATGAATCGTGTCTTCATTCGTGCTAATATTGCCTCGTCTGTATTTAACAGGTGGCGAGTTCTAAACTCCTAATAACCCAAAAAATAAGTAAGTCTACCGGTGTTCTCACCATCAAAACCTAAATATTGACAAAATGTAATAATTACAAATAACATCTGCCTTCGAAATGCATCGGTAGTTACTTGCCTTGGAGGTCGGAACCGGATGCTTCTGTTTTTGAACTTAGCCTCGTCCACTGAGATACAGCTGCTTCCTAACTAGGTACTTCCAATTTATTTAAGTCCTAAACAAAACTTACCCATCAATCAACATAATCAAGTTTTATTTATTTTATTAAGACCGTGGAAATAGCGTGGAAAGAACGGATGTAGCCCGTGCGTTGGTAGGACGAACAAATTTAAAATCAAAAGTACGAGATAAATTTTATCAATATTATATACACATATCACTTACGCTGCAATCGCGAAGTACTCTATAAATATCTTCAGACGCGAATTTCTTATTACGCCGCTAGGGATACTACTTGTAAAGTGTACAAATGTTAAAAACAACGCTTATTGTGACACAAGACTTTTGTTATGTTAATTCTGTTCACCCTTTCGGTAATCTGTATTTGAGTGTACGTATGTGTGAATGTATGTATAACTCGAGAACAAAAAATCAACGTAGTTTATGTAAACATTCATCTTTTGGTGGCATCTTGTTTGATTATTCAGTAAATGTAATTTCGAAGTACAGCTGCGCATTCCAATGTTTATGTTCTTAGACTACTCATGCATTCTTTTAGAGATAGCCGTTCTACAAATATGTAAAGTAGAAGTAAAATAGGACAAGTCTACAGTGATTGAACAAATCCCGCACTGACTTCTTGCAAAAATTTGTTATGAATAAATGTTAACCAGGCTTGTATAGTTATTAGACCCAAATATAACATTGTTTTGCTAGATGTGATTTACCAGGAAAAATAACAAAAGAAAAGTAAAAGAAATGTAGTTAATTCGTTCAGTAGACTGTCTGTCATTTTTGAATGTTTATAAAAGAATATCTAAGGAGATCTGCATGACAAAACCAACTATACAATAAACTATGCTATTGTTCTTTTAAATTATTCTGACCTTGACAAGTTTCTTATTATCCTTAATGTGGTAAAGATAATCAGCACTACTTGCAAATCCATTCAGGGTGAACAAAAACACTGTAACATAATAACTAGCACCAATCATTCTATTTATCACTGTCTCTTTCCGCCCCGCACGACATGACTAGAAGAATGGCAGCTAGTTAGAATTCTGCATAAGATATTTACATATTGTCGACATTAAGCTTTATTTTGATTTGGAGATTACCCGTGTTGCATGATATTGCTTTAAACTAGAATATGTCAACACCTATAGTTATGGACATAATTATTCTAATATTGTTGTCGCTGTACATCCTAAAATAAAAAGTTGATGTAATAAAAACTTAAAACGTTGATCTTTATAAATATTAAGGAAGTCGGTCAATTGAAACGTTATAATAATCTTGTATCAATATTTTTATTCACATAAAGCCCTACTTCAGGATACTAAATAAATAACCTACTGAACTCTATAATCAATAAATATAGTTGATATAAATATTCAACCAGGTAAGATTAATAGTTTCTTTACATTCTGATTATACATGTCTCTTTATCTCAACTGAAATAGACCGATAATAATATCTTCTCTGACCTCTGTCACCAAATGCATTACTATTGGGGTTGTTAGCGTTACAGTAGAAAATAATAAAACATTAATGAAACGTTTCCAAGCTATCCCCCAAATTCAATTTACATTTAATCCCTTAGTCATCTCCTAAAAATGCACTTGTGATATAATTAAATATGATACGATCAGCCAAATACATTATACACATTTTTTAAAACAACAAATACGTATTTATTACTAATTTTATAGATACATAATTCTCGTAATTTATGCTATAATCGCTCAAGATGGGCACAGAAGAGCTCTTGCCATCATGTCAGACAACTTATTAGAAATACAGCTTATTTTGCACGCCATCACATTTTAGACGGCAATATTATCCGACAACTTACATACTGATAATAATACTACGAGTAATTTGTATATAAAACTAAAACCACACAAATTACTACAACACTTTCGGAACAACAGATAAGGTATTCCGTATATGAAACTAAAAATCACACAAACTTAAACATCGTCCTCCCATTCATCATATAAGGGTTGTCCTTACGAGTATTTCCATATAAGAGCGGCTAGATTCCCTCCGAAATACAAGTAACAAAGCGTCGAGCACTCATACGTGACTTCGAAGCCATAGCTCTCTCCAATAACCACGTGGAAAGGGGCTCCAAACTTCTTGTCCATCGTCTCCTTTACCATCCTGGCAGCCAGCTCGTTGTTAGTTGAAAATTTCTCACAGGCTGTCACTGTCAATTCCACGGCTTCACCTCGCATTTCTTCTCCCATGTCCGAATGCTGCAAATAATTAATGAAAATCGGTAATCAAAATCCATATTCACTTTTAATTTACTTGTAGATATAGGCAACTTTGTTATACATTTTGCACATAGGCAACTTTTTAAACAGGGTTTTTTCAAGAATTTGGAACAGATTGACGATGGCAGCTTTTTTTTTCTTATCGGAAGCTGCGACTTTTTTAACCGAACAACTCAGTATTTTTTTATCTCCAGATAAATTTCTAGCAAAGATAGAAGTTGAGTGAACATGTACCAATAAATAAATAACTTGTTTTCATTTCTGACGTTACTATGTACTACAGTTGAGGAAGGACAATCCCGCCACGATAACCACGTACATGTCGATGAGATGCAGGTCGCAATGATTAAGTTTCAAAACAAGTCAATTAATTACCTGTATTAATTTTGCTATGAATCTAAGAACTAGCCAATTTAGCACTAAGAACTATTTAATCCAAATAGTAATAAGCACCAACAAAAGATAATCCGAAAGCTAGATGAATGATCTTTGTTGTTTCGTTATTAAGAAACGTAAATTAAAATTACGAGTTAAACAAAATTTTTGCTAATCCCGGATAAGGTCATAACAGTATCGGACTCTAAAATTTAATTCAGTGTTAAAAATATCATTTAAATGAAACGAATCACTTACACCAATGCTTCAAAAAGGTGGACAGTTCTGAAGCCTAAAGATGTACACGTTATCCTTTAAAGGGCAGTCAGTTATATGAGTATCCAAAACACTTAGAACCCTATCTTCAGTGTAGCCAAGGTATTCCTTGCTAGTTTATGTTAATTAAGTATAAAAAATAATAAGGTTCTTATAACTCACCCGGACCAGAGGATATGTATGAATTGTAGTTTCTTCCTTGACTTCATCACCCATTTTTATAAAGTAATTAAATAATAAATACACACTAATTCTTTTAACCAGTATACCTGGTATTATATTACAGTACTAATCGTATCTGAATTTATAGTAAGTCTATTCTGTTCAAATATATGCGAGGTGCCATTTATTTTGAATGTTTTCAAACCACACAAGCGTTGTGAACGATTGCTCAATAAATAATGGTTACATGGCAACGAATAAACGAATGCTTAGTTACGCCCGCGTTATACAATGACCTCTATAATATTTATTTGGGTTCTAATCACCTTTTTTATTTCGAATTTGTACCGATATATCTTATAAATGAATGTTTTTTTATTCCGTTTTGTTTATTTAGTTTATATGTACATTCAAGTCCTTTAATCCTTTTTACGGTATACAGAACCATGGAGACACGATAACATTTCTTTGGTGACTTTCAGCATTCATATTTAGGTAGTGATGATATATGGAACAGGTTACTAGTAAGCCCATTACTCCATAGATTCCATAGTCTTTAGTACACACGGCACCTACGACACGCCGAGAAGAACGACACCTAGTTAGTATTCTTTTCCCGTCCTAGACTAGCACCTTATCACACTGTGTCAGACGTCAGTCATTGATATGTCAGTTATTGTGTATGTAAATTATTTTGCACAGATTTATTGTAAAAAAATCTGTTGTAATTGTGTATATTACTAAATGAATCGTAGGTTTTGTATAATTTGTGATAGTTTAACAACATAATTTTTATCATGGCTTCTCGTTTTAGTGGAGCTTTGCAGTTAACTGACTTGGATGACTTTATAACTCCTTCTCAGGTTTGTAAACATAACCTATCCAAGTCTATTATCCTTTCTGCAGCGGACAGGATATTGGAGTTCTCTTTGATCAACTGTAGCATAACGATAGGTCTAGTCTAGTCTGGTGATAGTTCTTTGCATAATTAGTCTCATTTACCCCTATACTGAATGCAACGCTATAATACGATATACTATGAAGATAAAGTCAAGACTTAGACCTTGGGTTAGGATTGGAGAGGATACAACAACATTCAGATCAGATAGAAGTCATTTTTGTAAAGGCTTGTATGTGTGTGAAGAACAGAAGAGAAAGCATGTGAAGGGTAAATATTGGTTGTATATGAAGCGAGACAGATTTTCAGGATAAATATCCTGATCCGTAACAAAATAATAATATCCTATCTACAGTTACTAAATTGAAACAGACATCTTTAAATAAATCGAAAAGTTGATGTTTCAGTTGCATGTAGTTAAACTATCTAGTATAGACCATTGTATATTACTTTCAGGAATGTATTAAACCGGTTAAGATAGAAAAGTCTAAAACAAAAACTGGAGCCAAAATTCAAATAGGAGAAGATGGCTACTTTGATATTTCAAATGGAAAGGTTGAAAAGCTTAAGAAGGTGGAGATCACACTAGCTGACTGCCTGGCCTGCAGTGGCTGCATCACATCGGCTGAAAGTGTACTTGTGACCAAGCAGAGTCAAGAAGAATTATTAAGGTATATTTCTATACTTACAGACACTTAATTACACTCTTTACCTCCAAAGACAGAATAAATTGTTCTGAACATCCCTCATATTTTGTCAATGATACAAAAGCAAGATTGTTGAAGGTGTTTAACCTATCGCTCCGAACTTATTAAGACAATCCCTTGTAGTTTTGCACTTATCAAAAAGGTGTTACATAAATTACTTTTTTATTTTAGCCCACACTCCCAAAGATGCCAATTTTCCATAATTGACCAAAAAGCCTTAGCATTCTATTTACTAAACACATGAAATACAAAAATTTTCATTTTATTCTTTTTATACATTATTGTTTTCAGGGTATTTGGTGAGCGCAAGTACACAGATAACAAGGGTGTTACTAGAGAAGTCACTCTGATTGTCATATCTCTGTCTCCCCAGCCTGTGCTATCAATTGCAGCAAGATACAACCTTAGTGCAGAAGAGACTACTAAGAAATTGGCAGGTATGTTTTATTTATACAACACATTGATGCTTCTTGATAAGAAGGATGGAAAAATGACACAAATATCTATAGATATAATATAATACACAGAGCACATCTGTATACCTCAAAAGGATAAAACATAGGTATCAAACAAACTTATCATGTTAAACTTGTGGTTAGGAACAGAGACGTGAGAAAATTTGATAATATTGGTAATGTTTGCCAGCCTATCACTCAACAATAACTGAAAAAACTACATATTTAACATGCTACAAAGAAGGCATGATTACATTCCAATTAAAACCCTAGACCATTAACAGATTGACTCAAAGATTCAAGTGCTGACATATAAGTTTTGTTTCATACATTATTTTTCCAATTGCAGCCTACTTCAAGCACCTAGGTGCAGATTTGGTGCTAGACATGACAGTAGCAGAGGATATGTCTCTCCTAGAAGCCCAAAGGGAGTTCCTGCAAAGGTACCAGAACCATCAGAATGATGCCCAGGCTAAACAACTGCCCATGCTGGCTAGCTCATGTCCTGGTAAGTCCTGGATCAGTTCATGACCATTATTCCTTGCGTAGAAGGTGTAGTAAGCGTAATATGTCAATTTTCCAATGATAGATGGAACATATTGGGGAGGCATAAAGACATGAGTATTTATATCTTCAATTTTATATCTTCAATTACAGAATATACAATACTGCCTATCTCTCTCTTAGAAAATGGGTGTGATGTGTATGTAAGTTTGTAAATACAGTATTATCTCATTAATCCGTCCCTATTAAAAACCAGAGAGTGCCGGATTATTGGAATGTTCAGATTACTGGATTATAGAGAAAAAAATCACAGGTAATGAATAAAATAAAACATTTCATAGAGGGAATCAATGTATGTGATGTATTCGATTATCATTATTCAAATCTAGTGTCTTGTGTTTGCGTTTATTTGACATTTTTAACTATAAACTATTCTCAATAGAAAAAAACAAATACGTAAGCACATGCACGGGATAAATTTGGGTGCCGGATTATTGGACGTACCGATCTATTGAGGTGCCGGATTAGTAAGATTATACTGTACACACATGAGCTTCATAATTATGTTTTATTTTCTTACATCTACTACATATTTGTATGTAGTTGTAATTTGTAGTGTGAAAGACTGAAAACTAATAGGGTATACTGAGTAGGAGTTTCAAACTATCAGTAAATATCTGATTCATTCAATGGTTCAAAGGAACACAATGGTATATGTACTTAGGTTTGTCTAACAAAGCCCTAATATGAATTACAATGAATCAAATTTGAATTTCTAATGCATTTGTCTGTGACCATGGTCTATTTATGTCACGAAGAAAGTTTAAAGAGAAAGTATTCTAATTTGCATGGAATTAAGTTTCTTTTTCTTTAAAATTGCATAGTACTTAGTATTATTAATGACTCATAGTTCAAGTCATTATGTAGACAAGTCTACAATTATATACTGAAGCCATTCCAATGTAGGAAAAAACAATCATATGGTCCACGCAATACGAGCATTATTGACATATTATAGACATGTTATTGGCATAATTTATGGTAAAAACAACGTTAATTTTCTTAGGCTATAATATTGTTTATCTTTTTAATGTATGATTGAACACTTATTTTCTTGTAGGCTGGGTATGTTATGCGGAGAAAACGCACGGAAATTTCATCCTACCCTACATTTCAACAACGAAGTCTCCGCAACAGATCATGGGCACGATTGTCAAAGACTGGCTGTCAGAGAAACGTCAAATAGCGCCCTCGTCTGTGTACCACGTGACTTTGATGCCGTGCTATGATAAAAAATTGGAAGCTTCCAGAGAAGACTTTTATAGTGAATTGAGAAGTTGCCATGAAGTGGATTGCGTTATAACAGCAAGTAGGTACTTCTCTAGATTAGACCTTAAGATTCTTCTGTTATTTTATGAATGATATATGTACGTATATATAGTATAGTCGGGATATGTAACAAATAATTGGAAAAAAAAACATCTTATTAATAACCTAAGAATATTGGAGGTAATGTGGATAGTTACAATAAACGGTGATTGATGTCAGTTTATTGGTCGTATAGGTACTGAAAAGTTCTTATTTAGCCATCTGTTACAACCATAACCTCTATCTTAGCAAAACATGATACTAGTATGTTACAAATTCCCAAGACTCCCGAACTAATAAAAACTCAACATCTTTCAGTTGAAATGGAACAAATGTTGGAATCGTCGGCTACGTCATTGAATGACATGGAAGGTCGTCCCTTAGATACCCTAGGAGACAGTTCATCATCATCAGCCATCCAGAGGCACATAGGCTCAGGGTCGGGTGGATATGCTGACGCGGTGTTTTTGTATGCGGCGCAACAGTTGTTGTTTGGTGACAGTGACGCTAAGTTAGAATATAAGAATTTAAGGTACGTACACAGGATAAGTGGGACTCTTGAGTAGTAAGTAGAACTCGTGTCTGGTTCCCGTTTGAAGGACCAGTGTTAGTCTTATTAACAATTATTGTCGCGTTTAACGAAAGGGATGATCAACTAATCCTAGGAATTAAGTAATAAAAGGAACCACTTATGACACGTAAATTGAAGTTGACGAATTACGGTGTGGCTTCTATTTGCCAGTCAATTGATCTATACAAAATAATAACAACTCACGTAAAGAATATCGTATATTTAAATAAACTTTTGTACATAATCTCTATAAGGTCCTTATCACATGATTTAAAAAAAAAGATTACTAATTTTCGATTTTTGTTCCTTCTTTCAGAAATCCAGATTTCCGAGAAGTAACTCTAGTTAAAGACGGAACTGAAGTGTTGAGGTTCGCTATCGCCAATGGTTTCAGAAATATCCAGAACTTAGTCCAGAAACTGAAAAGGGGGAAGTCTCCCTACCACTACGTGGAGGTTATGGCCTGCCCATCAGGTGAGTGACGTAAAATTACAACTGTTATCTTTTGGAGTAGATATAAGTTCAATTATCTTAGTGTAAGCACATTGAAATGACCAGATAATCAACACATCATCAAAGGTGTTGAATAATTTACAAGAGGCACTTCCATTTCTCTTTGCATATCCCACGTTTAGGTACCGACAGATAAATTTAATCTAATATGGTCAATGAGCTAACATATGCATATTACGTATTAGAAGCATTACCCTTATGCTACTGCAGTAATATTTATGCCCCGAGAAAATAATTGGAAAATAATAACTATTCTCTTTCGTCAGGTTGCCTGAACGGCGGCGCTCAAGTGCGACCAATAGCGGGAGAGAACGCGCGAGATCTCGTTGCGAGGTTACAAGAGATGTACACAAAGTTACAGTTGGCAACGCCGGCGGATAATCCTCTAGTCAAACAGCTGTACAGCGATTGGCTGCATGGGCCTGAATCGGACAAAGCACGCGCCTTGTTACATACTAGTTACCATGCTGTTGAGAAAAGTGATATAGCGCTTAATATTAAGTGGTGAGCTTTGTTAATAGTTGGCGGTAGTAAACATTAAACAGGCGGTATGTAATTGTTTGTCGGTTGATTTATTTTTGTTGTAACTTAAAACTAGTCTGACATTTCAAACATAGGGTTTTGAATTCGAATATATAAATTTTGTTTTAATTATTGAACTCAATCTTTGCATATAATGCACGATTGTGACTCACGACTGATTTGATAGATATTATGGTTGTAAATTTTAATTCAACAATTTTATTTAAAATTGGTTGTTACTTTCTATGTTATGTTTCTGTTATTATCATTAGATTACGAAAGCTGCAGGTGATAAATGTATAAGATAAGTAAGAAGTGCTTGTTTAGCACGTCCTTTGTTTTCATAGTATGCATAGAAAACTTTGGTACTCTTGCTTCTGTCTACCCTGAAAGGACTTACAGAAGTGATTCTATGTATATATCTATATTATGTAAGATGGGAGTTGGAATAATAATGTACAGTCAAGTAATCAATAAGGAAATATGTATCTTAATTATATTAGTAAGTAGAACGAATTGAAATTATATATCAATTATACTGTTAATAGTGTAAATTATGGTTAAGTTTTTAAATGTTGTTAAAAAAACAATATAATAAATACACAAGCTCGATTTGATCCGTTTTATTTCATAGTCGACTATATAATTGATACGTTAGAGTAGAGGCGCAAGAATCAGACACATAATGAACTTTCCAAAGGACATAACTTTTCGGCATATAATTTAAAGGGAGTTTTGTGATTTGGACTTACAGTTGCTGATATTATGTGTGCTATGCACAATTGCTGAGCCAGACCCATTGACAGATACACTCCGTGTTAAATAATGTTTTGTTTGTAAGCTGTCCATGTGTGTGTATCAGTTAATAAAAGTTTTTCTATTCTCTATTATGTTGTCTAATATTTTTTTTTTAGATTTCCCTGTATTATAGCGGTAGAGTTCTATAATTCTATCAGTACAACACTCCTGCTCACAGTAGTACAAAAATCGATCGTATTTAATTTACAGTCCAATTATATTACGAATATATTATCTCCCAAGTAGTTTGTCAGGATCCGGAGAGCTAAAGGGTTTGTAATTTCAGTGGTATATTGATGACGGAAGGCTAACCCATCTCCTAATATATTCCGTTCACGTCCAGACTTTTAATTACCTCTCTCTACATTTCGAGAAGAAATTTAGTATGATATCATTACACCTGGCACGTTTATTTGAAAATCCACGTGTACATACAATTGCGTATGACTGTACCTGGAAGTAAATATTTTATTCAGAATAAATTAGCGGTGGCGCAACGAGCGACTTTTCGTAAAACAATCGTAGCTAAGCCGCGCGCGTTCCGAGGACTGAAAGTTAAACTTTATCATGGTTTTAATAAGCGCTGTGATTCGGTGAGTGTTCCAAGTGAAATGGGAGATTTCCGCGCACTGACCTATGTTCAGCTGACGTTACTATGTGCGATCATCGGGGTGATGACCACGGGGATGGGGAAGTGCCCTTCGTTGCCGCTGCTGCAGGACTTCGACATCAAAAGGGTAAGTTCTAGCAGCAATGCTACTTTATAGAAGTTACTTTAAATTATTATGAGAAAAAATAACGAGCCTATGAAATGTTTTATTGGATCATGCATTTTGTTAAAAGCAAACAGACTTGTTAAATCACTTATAATATCATATTTCGTCCGTCAATAACACTTTAGTGTTGGTTGTATGATGTTCTCTTCCCAAGGATCCAAAGTGATTAATAATTTAGTGAATGTTCTAGGCTTTAGGCAATTTGCAAATAGAAAATTCCGGCACGTCACCAATATGGTACACATATACTCGTAGATTTGAAATAATATAGTAATATACTGCGTGAATCTTAGGTGTTTTGTGAGTAAAAAGTTATATAATTAGTCCTTATATCGTTTATGTATTTATATTATTATAATGTCGGGGATTATGAAGTGGCGTCGGTCATGAATGATCTTCTGCTGCTACTTTTGCTTTCTACCCTTTTGTCTGGATATAAGGCTCTGTGATGAAACCTATGATACAAGTTATGCGCTATTTGTGAACTATGACATTTTACAAAATATGGGCGTGTCTTGACGTATCGTAATGATTGTGTATAAATGCAAATGTAATGCAAATCTATTTACGTGTTAGTTGCCTAGTTAGGAAATAACTCGCATCACCTGCATAGAACATACGGCTCGTTCCCGATTGCTGTCCGTTAGGTCCAATTTTAATCGAGAATGTTAATGGCAGAACATTTTTCGGTTACGGATTTTCTGGAGAAGATAAAAATGTTGTGTTTTGACATCCTGCTATACCCGGAAATGAACTGTTTGTTTTGCTTACCTATAAGCTGGCATGACTCTAATTTGACTTGCAAACTTCATATTAAAAAATAACTCAAAACCTCGACGTGGGTTAGGTAGAGACGCAAAGAATGTAAAAGCTTTTGATTTAGACAGAACCCCGGGTATATTTAGTTTTTTAGATAGGGAAAATTGGTGAGATTGCTCTTAAGACATGGTGGGAAAAAAGGCGGTTGTAACAAAATTTTAATTACGCGTTTATTATAAGTGAAACATTAACTTATTGGATAGCCTGAATCACGCTGAAATCAAAATTTAAAAAGTGAAAGTTGTTTACTAGTGTGGTGGATCATACATATTCATTGTACTTACGATTTTATTTATTTAGCAGCGCCCATTATACTCAAAGGTCGCCGAACTTAATTTCAGTTCAAAAACAATTAAGGAATTTAAGTAGGTACTGTGACAGCATTATTACATACACACTTGACATACGTTTTCCTTTGATGGCAGTCAGATATCATTTCCGCATTATGCAGATCCTAGCATGCCTGCTTACGCACACTCAGTAATTATGACTAATAATATAGTCGTAAACGCAGATTTTACACATCACCGCAAGCATTCCCTTTTCAATATTAGTCATTACATCCTCTTTTAAGCTATTTGCCTCTTATAACACTATTCTTGTTGTCATTACTAAAAGTCCTACGTCTAAATTTTAGTTCATCAGTATCCGACAGGTATTCAAGTATTTCAGGCTACTTCAAGAGGTCCCTCTTATCTATCAGTCTTAGATTCTGGTGTTTCCATCCTGTCAGCAGGACCGTGCAGTCGAAAGAGCGAAGGCCCGTCACTGCGCATGACCTCCACCTATTTGCGTACACAAATAGATCAAACCGATGCATACATTAACGAATGCCCTATGAATAAGAAATGAACGATCGCTGGATACATGACGAAAACAACTTTCTAGATGTCTGGAATCACTTTCCACATTAACTATATACTCAGTTGTTTACAGTTTGTCTGTGATCCTTTTACTCGACTTTTCGTTTAACTAAGAACATATGCCATCGTCACCATAACTCTGGAATAATATCTAAAAAAAACTAAGTCTGAAGTACCAAACGTTCAATTTCTCAGATACGACTGCCCAGATTGATCTTTAATCAGATTTATTTCATAACTTGGCAAATGGGAATAATCATGTTTAGAAATTTAGGTGCTCCATACATAACATACCAGTAATTACCTAACATCAAACGATATTGATATTTAGTAAAAATTTAATTCGTGTGAACGTCAATGAATTACTCCTACATGTTGAAATGGGCACATAGACCTCTGACAATTCCGCGATGAAAGTCTAGAAAGAGTCTCCAAAATCACTATCAAATACACTTCACCACACCGTACGGGGTAGTCAGAACCTAACCTGTCCATCGCCACAATACTAACCTAACCTAACCAAACCCAGGTGTATTATATTATCTGTGCCCAGGTGTTAACCAGATAGTCGGCACATAATGTGACCTATCATCTACATACACCGACCATTATCATAATAAACTGACAGGAATATTTTCGAGATACGCCTAGGCAAATGTAAGCTAAGAGCCATGTCCGCATTCCAGATGAGCGGCATCTGGTACGAGATCGAGCGCTCCTTCTACCTGATGGAGCTGTGGACCAGCTGCACCACTCTCAACGTGTCTGTCGTGGAGCGAGGCTTCCTGCAGGTCGAAGTCAACTCCACCAACAAGTGGTAGGAAACATAGTGCATAAGTTCTTTTGTGTGCTTATGAAATAGACAAAACTTCATAGATGTATATTATCTTGGTATTTTGTAGCATGCTTCGGGGGTTGTGATGACATTAATATGCAACATTAGAGACATGTTGTCAGCCTAATAGATTACATTTACCTCTAATCCTTTTGGTGTCTGTTACAGTATTCCGCTACAATAAAAAAGAGTGTGTGTACACAAGAATATATATTTTACATATGTACTACCAACTTTGGACATTGGGATACCCGACAAAACATCTCCGCATTATACTGAGCAGTTGTTATTATTCCTTTACAGTATCCTTTACATGTACTCGTATGTTTTACTACTTCTATGATTCGTGTTCCAGGACAGGGGGCACGTGGTCTAGCACCACGTACGGCATCCCCTCTTACAACGGGTCTTCCCTCGTGAGGTTTAAGTCGGGGCCTCGGGTTCCCTACATGATAGCCCGGCTGCTGCCCGGTGCTGGCACCTACCAGATCCTGATGACTGATTATAATCAGTATGCCCTAGTCTGGTCCTGCACTAATCTCAGTGTTGCGCACACTGGTAAGTATATTTTACTTGAACTAAAACATATCGTTGATAATAAATCTCTCGTTGGATTGTCTAGCATCAAACTTATTGACACCAAATTGTAAAAAACCTGTGAGAAGGTTAGATGGATAGTCAGTCAGTAGTGGCTATTGATTTAAGATAAATTACCGCGAAAAACCTCCATGCGTAGATATGACCTATTCTCGAGTTAATGTGGCTACAGGCACAGGTTAAATGACTCAACGTCGCACTAAAAAGTTTTCGGAAAACTAGTTTCAATCCCCCTAAATAAATAACCATCACCGAAATATTTCTTCCAAATATTCTGCGTACGAACTTCCACAGTGTTGTGCTGCTGTGCCGGAAAGGGGAGTAGGTAGTAGCTTAATTGTACAAAGGATATAACACTAATTATTAATGATGTTAATATTAAGACTTTTATAATTTCCTTTTTCCAGATCGCCTATGGCTCCTAGCTCGCACCCGGGAGATCCCTGCCTATTTACGAGCCTACATCTACGACACAATGGTACAACTGCATTTGGACCCTGACAGACTATTGCTTACCAAAAACACTAATTGTACGGATAGTGATATATTCAGATTGCCTCTGTAAAATAGTTCAACTGAATACATAGGCGAATTGATGAAATTGTACCTAAGAATATAATTTATAACAAAAGGGGTTCCAATTTTTTATAGCCAATTACATTGTACATGCATGATCATTCAGAAATAATAAAATACTATGTTAGCGATAACTCAGTTGTTTTTCCTTTTATCAATTTGATGACTTGTCTTATTCATAGTTTTTATTTAAATGCTTCTTCGTCGCTATTTATAGACCGAGAAGATAGGCGGCTGTTTGAAATTTATCTACGATCCAGGTAGTACAGAATTTTTCGTGCGTGCATACATATAACTATGACAATGATATCATTGTTATGAAAAGGTAACTAAATAAAATATAAAGTGATTGAGTAAGTTCAGTTTATTTAGAAATTACCTTGCTTTCGAGGCTGGTATACATTCATTCAAATCTGATTGCACTAAGTAGATTTTATTAATCACATCAATGGTGATGCTTTAATTTAATCATAACGACAAAGAAGTTTAGAAACGTTTTAAGAAATATTGTATTGTATATATAAAAAATAAAATAAAAATATACCATAATTCCACAGATATTCTTTTTACCATCTGACAATCTATACTGACCGACTTAACCCTCGTGGAAAAGACTTAAAAAACCAAAAAAAATCGATACAGTATGTACTATATTTTTATAATAAAGCTCATAAACATGACAAACTGCAACTGAATAGAACAAAATATCAAGTATAATTTGGAAGGGTAAACTGTAATGTAGCAAGCATTAGTTTAGCATGTACTTTATAAATCATAAACAACAGTGATGTATCGAATCGTTATTATTGACCAAGTTAAAACTAGCAACCTATTCCTATATTTGGTTTCATTACATCCAACTGAACACAAGTTTCATTTGAAGCTTTGACGTTAACTGAAAGAACCTTATTTACGCTCACGACATTCACCTCGACAACACCGATTTTTATTTACAAATACACTAATAATTTAGTACCGAAACAGGATAAAAATACTAAGCGTCCTAGGAATTGCTCCGCAAAGTAAAACATTAAATCAACGTATAAAGACGAAAACAATAAAATATAAAATTTACTAATAAATGATATTTATAAATCTTTAAATGTTAAGTAGTAATAAAAAAGCATTGCATCTTCAGATGCATAAGATTCACAATAAATTTTACTTGTTTGAAGTTATAGTATTAAGGAAAAAAAAACATTACAATATATTCACCCAGATACAATTCCTATGACTCTTAGTACAAGCCTTAATCTACACAATTAAAGTAGGTATATTACATACAGATAAATATTACATCCATTACTTATTGTCGCAACTATGGGGCTGTTCAATTTACAGAATCTATATATAGCCACGTAGATACACATCTACGACAATACAACCATCTTTTATGTACTTCCTGACAAAACTTGTAGAAATATTGAATAAAATGCACTTGTCTTTTCTTCCCTTCTTAAAATTCATACTATAAAGATTTACCTAAATCGTTTGGATATAGTAATGAAAAGTAGACAAGCATTTTCTTTAGTGTTGGTTCTTGGCGGTTACAATACATATTGACACGACATGACAATAATAGGCAGGTATGTAATAGTTTTATTCCTAGTGTGCGTAATGTTGTACGGAGTATGAAATCAATGGTGTTGTATTTCAAGTAAAATTTAATATTTTAAATAAATATGTACTTTAAAAGCAATTATGTAGCTTCATACGAAGTTAAAGAATACGTAGATTAAATATGGAACATGGTACTCAACATCCATTACATATGGCATTAATATTTGTGGTATGAACAAAATAATAACAAGAACGAAAAAGTCAACGTGCCAAACAAATTAACAGTTTAGTGAATATAAAATATTAAGAAACCTTGAATAATTCTTAATAAAAGCATTAAAAGCGAACCATTGTCTTAGATTAGTTGAAACAAATAAATGAGAAGGAATGTGTACATTTAATAAGTTAGAACTATTTTTCATTTATAGACTGATTCACCAGTTTCAATCAATTAGAAATACCTTAAATTAGGCCCTTTGCTATTTTAATAACATAACTATACAAAAACTTAACAAAATCCTTAAAAATAATGCATTATGCGAATTAAATATAAAAACTAGGCAATTTAACAAGAGCAATTCCAGAAATAACATGCACAACTGATATGTTTCACTTACTCTGTATGAACAATTTGATTACACACCTAATTGCCAAAGATAAAAATAATATTAAAGAATGTGATATTCAATTTTAAACATACTAAACTTAAGAACTGTAATTAACGGCAACAATTTTATAACAATTAAGGTTCATTAAACTAACGATTTTATTCAACTAAGAAATTTTGGATGACATAATGAAACAAGTTACCATATTATATCGATTGAAGTGACATTGAGAAAATTGTAAACACATGCATCCAATTTACATATTTTATATCAATTTATACAAATAATGAAACAGAATAACAACTAATATTCAATATTGTGATGCAATTTTGTTTAACATATTTTATAAACTTATAGAAACATTTTCAGGCTAATAGAATGGGTCTTATAAAATAATATAATAAATTTACATCACATCTGATTTATTGCAGACTATAAATAAAAATTGAGCTGGAAGACCTAATACTAAAACAGAATAACTCTTCTCAATTTTAGATTAACTTCATAGAATAGAAAATAAGAATAACATTAAAATATAGAGCACATGCCTAAAATGTCAACAAAACCATGTAATTGTAAATACTTGATTAAGTACATGTTGTACATTTTATTTATTTATGCATTACACTTTTAATTAGGTATTTATTTAAACACATTTAAGATTTTTTTATTAAAAACATTTACTCCTTTTTATATTTTAATATCACACAGGTTTATACATTTATGTACATAATGTTTTATGTGTTATAGGTTGAGTTTGCGTTATGTTTAGCAAGTGATCGTTAATACATATGGCACTTAGCCCCAGTATTTGTATGGCCGAATCAGCTACATCATACTTCACAAACACAATCAAATGAACACAGTTGCTATAATGCCCGTATCTGATTTAGTATAATGTCCTTTTCACACATTTGACAGTTCAGTAGTTGAGGCCATTTTCTGGGGCATCAACATACTGATAGTTATTTTTTATTAAAAAATGGTCATTGCTCAGTTGTTTTTCTATGCTATCTTCTTTTTTCATCCAGAGTTGTTTGTCCTCCACCTCTTTGCTCACCACAAGGAACAGTTCTCTTTCATTGCTCATTAGCTGATCTTTTAGAAATGTTATTAGTTCATTATTCTGAAAAATAAAACAATGAAGCTATAAAAATAGGCTATTTAACTTTCTATTACACAATGAGAAAAAACAATAAAAAATGTACTTGAGACACTGATTTCTACACTGTATTATGATTCAGAATAAATGTATCTTGATATTAGTTAGTAACATTGAGTATTTAATTTTGATATTATTTACTAATGATTCATAAATAAATATCTATGTTAGAACCCAAATTATCATACCAAAATAACAACATATACTCAATGATGTGATGAGATCTTAAACTAAAGTTATTTTATTTCATTAACTCAGGAAAAGCTAATAGGCAAATACATTAATACTAAGAAAGAAACCAAACAACTCACAGATCCAATATAGACAGGTGCATCTAATTTGGAGTCCAAATTATAGTAGCTATTGTTGATCTCCCGCACTGTGATCCAGTGGCGACGGCGGAAGGGCAGCATCATGAAGCCCAGCTTGTAGTCAGATGGAACGTTCAGGATGAAGCCCAGAATGTAGGATAAGTCTAAACAACTAGGGTCTCTGGAAGATACAACATATGATATTAGCGCAAATATTATTACATACATTTTTATTGAATAAGAAATATTGTTGAAAGGATACATGTTTACATATTTTGCTGAGGTAAAGTTATTTATTTCATATAATATACAGTACAATACGTCATACATATTCTTAATCATTACTCCAAGATTAAATTTCTACAAATTACAACTGAACAAAGATTGAAAAGAAATAATTGTTAAACCAAAAAGTTGTTATTCTGGAGCCATTAATATCATAATTGGTACAAACGAAATATCTATTAGTATTACTCACTTCCGTTTATCAAACCATACAGCTTCACAACCCTTCTTCTGGAGAGCAGCCATAATAACATTGACATCGTAGTTGCCTAACCCTAGTAGTGATCGGTGTGGATTGATCCACACATTTGGTGATAGCCTGTAGCAAATTGCATCTAATTCTGCCCTTGTGAATGCATCTTTGGACTGGAAATAATGTAAAAATGCATGTAGAATATAATATGCATCAAGTGCACATAAGTAGGAAAAATACTGAAAGATATAGTGCTGCACATTGCCATTTAATGTTAATAAAATAACTCGCAATTTCATACTTAAGTTAGTAATATTACATACTTTTTAAAGTTATCTGCTAATAAATGAACATAAACAATATATTATACTACATTAAAAAGGAATTGGTATTCAATAACCTTCAGTAATTATTATCTAATTAAGCTACAGTAGTCATGCACTAAATACTTTTGTCATTTAGATTCTATTTAGGTTTAAATTAATTACTCTGTGACTAAGATTTTTATTAGTAAGTAACAATAAAACAAAAATCATACCTGAAAAAGGTTATTGAGTGCGTGTAAAGCACACAACTCCTTAATTTGTTTTTCATGGTAGATCGAAGGTTTTCTTTCCATCTTCTACTATAAATTATATTACATGTTTTTTAGTAATTCATCAGTGAATTTAGTTTGTTTTGGTTAATGATACGAGGTTACAATGAACGCCAGCATTGTTTGAGGATTTCAAAGTAAATTACTATGATATCACCGTATTAGCCGTAACAATCTGTAGTTTTCGGACTGTGTTGAGATTGTTTCACGAAATTTAAAATACAAAATCTTATAAAAAAGATAGTTTTCCAAAAAGCTATCTCTTGTGTGATGAATGAAGTTGAAACTATACAAAAAAAATTAAGGCAGCCAACCTAAACTAACTGTCAGTTAACTAAACGACGCATACGTCATACGTACACTGCAGTACAACGAATAGAATATTAAATTTAATCCATCGTAAATATAGATTAATAAATTAAGGTTGAGTAGATATATTTGTTTACGTCCAGTATGTTGTGAAGATAGTAGTGCTTTTTGAGTTTAACGCTTTCATGTTTCACCTTTATTCTTCGGTAATCTCTTTGCTTCTTCTGTGCTAGTAACTGTCAGTCAGGCATTTATGTATCAGTCAAACGGTAGGTTCATTCATTTTGGTTTACTAAATAAATGCATTTACTGCTGCTATTTCCTTATGATTTTTCATTTTCTCTACACTATCAACTTTAAATAGACTGCTTAGTATAGCCGCGAGTGCATTAGTTACGTATTGGCAAAATTTGTGTTATGCCGCACAATGGAAAACAATGCTGATCCTGACCAAAATAACTTTAGCCCACTGACAGTACAAGATGTAGACGTAGATATTTTACCAGTTGTTTACGAAATCATACGCAGGTATCTGATGATGTAGCTTTATTCATTATCGAAATCAAGTACTATAAGTGTTACATCTTCTTTGAGACAATAAATTATATAACCTAATTTTTTCAGCATCGAAAGAGATTACAACGACAACGCGGTAAAGGCTCGGGAATCATTGGACTGCAGTCAAAAAGTCCTAGAACTGCAAAAAAAGTTAGATAACGCTCGCAATCAAGTAAGTTTTAAGAGTACCCAACTGATTTTCTTCCCATTAAGTAGCTCCTTCATTGTCCCAGTCTATAAAATATATGGATAGCATAATACTTAGTATAGTATTTGGGTATACAATACATACAAATTATGAAAACAACTATATCTTTCTTTTGTTTTTATCAATAATACCAGATAAAATTGCAGTGATAAGAAACTGAATGGAGCACATTATGTATTTCATTTTAGTCTTGTCAATCTAGCTGTTAGCATTCATTCCTATGATGAGGAATTCTACCTATTTTAATGATTATTTAGATTTTGTGTGCCAACCCTGCAATATAAGTAGATATACATAATGTTTAATCTATTTTCAGATCAAAAGATTATCAGGCATTGAATTCAACAAGCAAGATCAGCTCAAGCAGTTTGAAATACTGCGCACTCAACTGAAGTTGAAACGGGAACTGCTGCAAAAGTATCGCAATAACATGTGCTCATTTGAAACCTCTTTCAAGTGATTCAGGATGCCTTTGAGAGCCATATTTCGCTACTTGGCCAATAATGAACGATTGGTTCAGAAGATGGCTGAGTCATACCCTGTGAGGAGAGCAGCACAGCTCGCTGTTTCCATTTTCTACAGGGGAAAAGAGAAATTGGATAACCTTGATCCAAAGGATGTTAATGCGTTCATAGCCTTTTTAAAAAGATTCAAAGGCCACCTACGGGAAGGCATTGAAGATGCCAAGAAACAAATCAAAAAGTAGTAGATTTAACCATTCAACATGTGTAGTTCAATAAAATGTATAATATGAGATAAATGGACATACAGTAGACTAAACAATATAGTTTCTGATGTAAATCAGATATATTTCTGTTAGTCTGTCTGTTGTTTATGACACCAAAACCCAAAGTGTCAATATAATAAGTTGTATAAGTAATATGCTTATGTAAGTAGCTTTATCAATGTGTTATTAGTTGAAAATAAAAGTCACAAGGGCATAATATTTTGTTTGAGCTTATTTTAATTCCTTCTCACTCAGAATAAATCATTAAAAATATCTCTCGCTTAAATTAAAACATCACATCAAAAATATTTATGTGCCATATGAATTGAAGAACAATCTAATTAGTCATACTAGCTCACTACAAGAGACAAGGTCACACTGAAACTGTTCTTAACAATCAAAATGTTAGTTGATCTATCCATCTACCAAAATTCATATGGAAGAAGGCTATTGCTAATAAAAATTAAAGTTAAAAAAGGCTATTAAGCAAATTCTATCAGTGTCACAAAACATCCTTAATGTCAAACAAAATTGTGATTGGTATGAAATTATCAAATTGAATTGACATTACATAAGATCGCGGTACTTGGTACCCTGATCAAATGCCATCCATAGTAAAAAGTGGAATTTTCCTGTTCATAGCAAAGATCGAAAAATTCTGAAAACCAAAAAAAACATAAATACATTCCATTTACTCCTAGTCCCTTAATCGCCTCATACGACACGTTGGCGTTCTATGTATTTAAGTCCCAACAAGCAAAGGACTGTTCCATACACATTAGTATTACACAATTTTAAATTATACCTCAAGGTACTAATACGAATAAACAATAAGAACAATTTTAGTGTTAATGAAAACAAGATTAAGAACTAAAATAAAGACTTGTTAGATTAAAGAATAAGCGAGCTATTTACATTAAAAACAACACAAGAGAAACACAGCTACTGTACCAAAAACATAATTGAATTTATTATCATCATCTCGGTAATATTACAAATACAGACATGACAAGAAATTGCAGTTTACTATATTAATACTTTTTATAACTATTTTAAAGAGTAGTATAGAAAAAATATCCATATCTGTAGCATAAGAATCATAAACTATTATATATGTATCAATATACATATAATCAAGTTCCGTTTGTAAAATCAATAGAAAATAAACTAATAAAAATGTTTACACACTTAATACCTGTTGTAGGTATAGATATAAAGGTGTTATTTACTTAAATTGTACTGCAAACAAAAACCTGACAACCACATTCGGTCCCATTTTAAGTTAAAGCATCGAATTCGTTATATTCCGAAACAAATATACTAATTTACCTTAAAACACAAAATTCTTATTACTCTATGTAAAGATTTTGAAAGAAAAAAAACAAAAAATAACTTTTTTATAACTACAGCGCCATTACATACTTTTTAACAACTTAATTTTAAAAGTATAAGGACATTAACTGGACTTGGACGTCATATTATAAAAAACAAGTCAAAAAAGCCGTAACATATCAAAGATTTATTACGTTCTCTAAGAAAAGTTTTGCGATTTGCTACCTCCTTTACAGAGAGAACATAAACTTGTAGTATCATAATAGTTATAGGTACATATGTAATAAAGACGGAAATAGTTACAGATCAAAAATATTACACTTCTATATACCATTGCAATGTAGGTGTCGCCTACATTGCTTACGAGCCTAGAAGAAAATGATTCCTTGCCTGCCCAGAACATACTATACTTCTCAGGCAAGCACTTCATGGAACAAATACTCAAATAAACAATTGCTTGGTTACCAATGTGTTATGTGATTTTCTGTTTATTCTGCCAGTCGATCTGCTCTGAAAATAGCTTTTGCTTAGTCAAAATTAGGTGATATCCTTATTGAGGTTAAGTGTATCAAGATTGCTGATAGGGGCTTAATTCTGCACAATCGCCTGTTCTGGGGGCTTCTCTCTTTTGGTCCGGGAGCGCCTGCCGCCGCCGCGGTGCGAGTTGCCTTCCCGCTTGTCCTGTTGCACCTCGAACGGAGAATCCAGAGACGTGACGTCAGACTCCTGTTGGAGTTCAACATTTATAATACAGGCGGAAAATAGACCGAGTACGGCGTCAGCACTAATAAATGTAAAAATTGTGAAACATAAATATATCAAAACTATGTAGTAGTGTATGTAGTAATGCATAGCAAGGGGCGTAAGGACTACAATTTTGTTGACTTTCCTAGTGTAAGCATGCCTTTCTACTATGTTACCTATATGTATACCTTTCCAATATATACCTGTAATGTTATATATGCGTTTAAAATCCACTACACACTGTAACATATTGAATTTGAAAGATGGTAATCAAACTTATCAATAGAAACACATCCTAGTTTATCTCTGATGGTCACCCTTAACCCTGCTTTACCTTCTTTCATTTCATAAACTACTGACCAGTGGCAAGGAGTTAGCAGTAGCGTTGGCGGCCTGCGTATTACGCTGCGTGGGCTTCCTGGCGGCAGGGGGCGCCGGCGCAGTCGCCACCACGCGCACCACGTTGCCTACTGCTTTAGTGCGCCCTTCGCGAAACACCTGCAATACAAATATTGATTAAATACATACAAACCAGAGATAATTATAACCCAACGTTCGGTATAGTTGTAAAATATAAAATTACTAGTGACCCGCTCCGGCTTTGCACGGGTATAAAATATATAGCCTACTCCACTATTTAATGGATGTTTTTATACATAAAAACCATCCTCTTGAATCACTCTATCTATTAAAAAAACCGCATCCAAATCCGTTGCGTTGTTTCAAAGATTTAAGCATATAAAGGGACATAGGGACAAAGAAAGCGACTTTGTTTTATACCATGAAGTGATTGTTCCATTAACCCATTTCTCATCAGCTCATGTAGTTTCAAGTTGCCATGTAAGGTCGCTGACTATTCTGGATTATCACTATCGTTTCCGTCTACTGCAAATATACACTAAGCTGACTCATACAATTAAAACACGTCTTTGTACTAACGGGGCTAGGGAATGTAGAGTTATAGTGTCGTTTATACAAATGTTGAATACGTACCATCCGCTGCCCCCGTTTAAGGTACTCGGGGTGCTTGATGAAGCGGAACCGGACGAGCGCCTTGTCTCCTGTTCGTAGGCACTCGCGCGACATTGACAAAATGGACGCCGTCTGCCGGATGCTGCCGCAATGCACTGTACAAACAGATACAATATATTTAAAATACTATACTAGCTTTGAAAAAAATAAGGAGCATTAACTTACATACTTGTATTCATACCAGTTTTCTGATCAGCTAGTAGTAACAGTAACTTTCGATAAATAGTGTATGTTCAGATTTGAAATGAAATATTTTAAGTTACCTATTAAATGAAGAATACATGCAGAAATTAGGATTGTTCTTTTTAATTTAACTAATTGATATAGTTAAGTTAAAGTGTATGTTAATGTGCTCTATATAAAGCCATGAAAGGTTACTAACCCATCGCCTGGTACCGCGAGGATATCGTGGTGGGGTGGTGCAGCACCAGTATCTCCCCCTCGAACTGCCAGCAGGCCTGAGGGTTCAGCGCCGGCGACACCATCACCATGCCTTTGCGGATTTGGGACCTTTTGATCTGAAATATCATCGTGTATCAAATATCTAAGTTCTGTCTGCTATTCAATATTGGACTAGAACTGTCATGTCTTTGTCTGCATATGTTGTCTATTTCTTTCGGCCTTTAGATTGCGTGTCAAAGATTTTCCTATTTCATATCATTATTCGGCAGATGTAGGTAGGTACAAAAAAACGTATGACACAAATACACTCTCATTATATGGTAAACAAGCTCTCTAATCATCTTGTCATCTACATGTATTTACTTTAATCACCTACAGCAAACGCGATTAATGGTGAAAATAATAGTTATTATAGTTTTTAGAGATTCGCGATTTATACTCATGATTAATAACTAGCGGGACTTATCGCGTATGTTTTTATATAATAAAGTTACCTTTATTAACACGACGTTTCGGCTACGTTGCAGCAGCCATGGTTGGTAACTTTATTATATAAAAACATACGCGACAAATCCCGCTAGTTATTAATCATAATAGTTACTGTTTTCTTAACGCGATTAAAATCTATAAAACATATCCCACTAGCAAGCAAAAACCCAGCAATATTATAACCCTACCTTTTTAAGGGCAAAACTAGCAGTCTGCCCCCCTCTGACCTCTGCCACGTTCATCCTCTTCCTGTGAATGCTCTTCACGGTGATGGGCTGGAAGTGGCCGAGAGGATCCGGGCCTAGCAGCAGCGTGTCATTCAGCTTTATCACGCCTTGGAGCGTAGTCCCTGATACCACTGTCCCCACGCCCTAGAGAAAAATAAATGTAAAAATAAGAAATGAATGTATTTAGTTTAAAACAGGTTGCTAGGTCACTACATAGTGCCTTAGTCTGCCAAGGTCAAGAAAAAAAGGTAGTTGCATTCTTAGTTATTGTACATATACATAGTACATAAATGTTCAAGTCCTTAAATCGCTTTCGATATGGACAGAACCTTGGAGACGATAATATCTCAAAAGGCACTTTTTAGTATGAATATTGGAGTTGAGATGTTATATGCAACATTTCTGACCAATTTTTAGCTCATCGCCTAACAGATTCCATTGACCCCTAGACCCTAAGACGCTTTCTACAACATGCCAGGTGAACGGCAGCTAGTTAGCATTGTTTTAAGTCCCGTGTGTTGTGCATATATTTAACTATCACAAATAATCGTAAAAGGTCCTCACCGGCACCGAATAGGTGTCGTCGATCTGGAACTCCGCGGGCTTGTCGTGCTGCGCCGGCATCCGCGTCTTCAGCAGGTTCAGGAACATGGTCAGCTGCTCCAGGTTCTCGCCCGTCACGTTCGACACTTGGAATATTGGACATAGCCTGCGTAAGAGATAATTAGTTTGTTTATACCTTGACTTGATATGTTAACCACCTATCACGTTGGGTGCTGTCTATCTAGTGATACGCGGGCTTCGAATGACCCATACCTAACATGGCTTCGAAATTTCGGAGATTGGCATTCAAGCCTCTGACTACCCCGCCATAATAAAAAAGGGAGTGTGTATACACAAGTCGTGAAGCGTATGTTATGTTATGTTGATATGTTAACGTACATATTCGTCTACATTGTAAACTACTATCGCTACATTGACTTAAATATACCTCTACACATATACTTAGCGGTATTACGTCACTCTTTTTTTCAACAAGTCGTCTATGAGACTGTCATTTGTCTTATTAAACCGATTCATACGAAACCGCCCATTCACCTGTCCTTTCGTAAATATACTAGCATTCATTCGCATAAAATGTCCAAACTAAACCATGCCCTTCAGTCGTCTATGGTGCGTCAACAAAGTCAGCAGCTCAGTGAAAGTTGAAAATACAAATAATTATTTTCGGCTGAATGTTTAGTCAATTGTGATGCCAAACTGGCTAAATATGTTCGCTTTGGAATAAGATTGGGATCCTCAACTGGAACGAACCGAAGAACAAGGAAGAGAGCAAGGAATTGGAGCATCGATTTCGTTTTTCTTCGGTTGTAGCGGTTGACGGCGTTGGTGTAACCATGGCGATGGAATAACAAGAAGTTCAAACGCCGTGGCATCAGTGTTTGTACTTCAGCCGACATAACCTTAGTGGTGAATGGCATAATAAAGAATTAAAAAAAAAACATGCCCTTTTAAACATATCTTTACCATACGGTTACAATATAAGTTAAGTTACCTCTGCGTGACGAAATTGGTGGCGCTAACGATGACGTCATCCTTGGTCTTCACCATTACAGGCACTTTCCTGCAGCCAGTGGACTTGAGGATTCGGATCAGCATTTTCAGGTTATCCTGTGAAATAATTGCTTATGATAAGATCAAGGACTGTACTTCTTACTTATGTAAGAATCCCATGGTATTTTTAGATTTAACATAAAGCTAACTAGTGCCTTTATTATTGGCATGTCGTACAAGGCGACTAAACGAATACTGATCTATTTAATCTACTGGGTCATAGGCTAACAATCAGTCACCATTTTCCATATCAAAATCAACTTATTAAGAGTTCGAGATTTCGTAACCTCTTCAACGTGCTATTCACTCCCAAAAGGACTTAAAGACAATATATACATATAACACTAACCTGCAACACATTAGGCGGGCACATGTCGATCTTGGTGACGACCACGAACACTGGCACTGAGAGAGCCAAAGCCAGCCCTAGATGTTCTTTCGTCATGCCCACTATACCTGCGTTTGCTCCGATCTGAACGCACAAGATACGGAAAGAAAACTTTAGTTTAGAACTCGAAAACATCTACATACAACATACATAACTTCAAAAACAATTCATATGTAGATTCTATCTCTGTAATTCATATAGAAACCGACTCGGAATCTTGTTATAGACAAGTTCACAACATTGGTATAATAATTATTCATTCATCAATATTCATACATATTTACGGTTTTATTGGGTAAATATACATATCGTTACGTATACAACAAATAAGTGGGGGAAGTGTATTTTAAAATGGCCGTCACGCCACCAATAGATGTGCTTACAGCCATACAACCAAGGAGATATTGACACCATGGTAACGTAACATAACAGTATTAATAACGAGTCATAAATGTACATAATTTCTATTAAAGGTTAACATGAAACCATCATTCAATAAATTCACCCTAATACGAGTAAAGTAAAAAGGCTTAACACTTCCTTTACTCACCATAAGCATCCCAAAGTCCGGTGCGTGGCCCGTCATTCCGAAGACAGTGGTCTTGAGGTACCTCTCGTGGCCTGCCAGGTCGATGAACGTCACCACCTTCGACGCCCTCTCGCAAATCTTCACCCAGTCCAGGGTGCCGTGCTCTGGCTTGTTCACCACTTGCCCTGGGAACCAACGATCGTATATACATTCAAGGAAGTACGGGTAATTGGAACATTGCTCTGAATTGAGCCAAACCAAATCTTATCCATCGTCAAATCTTCAGCATACACATCATGCCTGTTTCCCTATAGAAGGGTATGCAGAGAACACAGATCCCCATCTGTTTCGAGGATTGATTCCAACCGCTTTTGCTTTATTGACAGCATACCCTTCATTGAGTATACATTAATTAAAGTTCCATGATAGATATTAAACATAAACAACCCAAAAGATTTGGCAACATGAAATCAATTTTTCCTTTTAGTTATCTCAAAATAAAATATGTGAACATAAATAAGCCACTACATGAAATATAGGTACATATTTGTTACCTGAACTATCAAACCCAAGTATATCATTCCCAACAGAGCTGGTCCTGCCTGTTTCCATCTCGTGCTTGTGCCTGAAGAGCCTCTGTCGCGCATGCCCCCTGCCGTTGTCCAACTCGCCGTGTGTCAATACGCCTAGTAACGTCGACTTGCCTGCGTCCACGTTTCCTACAACTGCCACTCTAGGAGAGAAATAAATAACATACATAACATAACATACGCTTCATGACTTGTGTATACACACACCCTTTTTTATTATGGCGGGGTAGTCAGAGGCTTGAATGCCCATCTCAGAAATTTCGAAGGCATGTTAGGTATGGGTCATTCGAAGCCCGCGTATCACTAGATAGACAGCACCCAACGTGATAGGTTGTGAACCGTATCGCCGTATACAGGCACTGACTATTACCTATCCTGAGGGATAGGCAGGTTTTCTCACGATGTTTTTCCTCACCGTTAGCGACTGTAAATTATGTACGTAAATGAAAAACACAATGAGAAGAAAATGAGAAGAACACAAAAGAGAAATAAATGTATGTATTTAAGGACATTAACAGCAAAATTGTATAATATACGTCGTTCTAAGAGGTTACTAAATTAGATGGCTCAATATAGTGCCAACTTTCCACCTTTATTAATGACCTGTCCTAGAAGGTGACTAAGGTAAAAGTAATTTATTAGGTGACAAAGATAAATGTAATTCATTAGGCCTAGCCTTGATTTATTATTCCATATAGAAGCTACCACAACCCTAACAGTTATTAGTGCACTAAAACTGATCTCAGATATGAGTATTGTGTCCTTGAAGGTGTGTCTACTTCCAAAAGCATCAAAAGAAATTATAAAATGTATCTGTTATATAAATCAGCACAATATACCAAACAAATCAATTGATACCTCATACCTGATCTCCATAAAGTATCTGTTATATAAAGCAGAACATTATACCTATTGACACCTCATACCTGATCTCCATAAAGTCACTGAGATCCAACTCCTTCCTGAGCAGGTACTGTCCCACGGCCCCTCCCTCGCTCTCCCACTTCCTCAGCTCCACACAGGACACCCTGGAGGCACTTACAAGGGACTGGAGAGTAGCCACTGATGCCTGGTACTCGTCTTCTGATAGACCTCGGCCATCTGTAATATAGTCATCACTGAATTGAAATAGGACATAAACATGATTAAAAAGTTTATTTACTATGTGAGACCGGGTCGTATCACAATAAATTCACGAATAAGTCTTCCCGCAACCACAGTCTATGCAACTGGGTCGATATGTTGGATAAAATAAAGGTAATCAGATATCTTTATTAATTTATCATTATATGACCCGGTCTCACATAGTAAATAGAATGAGTGTAAATCACTAGTGTTTTAATATAACTATGATTAAAAATTGTAAGTTCATGTTCTTCTGGACATAATAAAAAGTACAAACCTTGTGTGCATGTATAAACATTGAGAGAGCAGTTGGTTACTTTCTGATCTGGACTATATTTGAATTAATTCTCTAAAATTTAGAGTCTAAATAGGCAAATAATTAACTTGTTTGTGTGGGTAACTATCTAGGAATTACCAAAAATTGGCTATAGACTCAGATAATGTCTTCAGTGGGCACTGTGTCAACTAACCTGACCATAATGATAAATAGATCTTACCTTCCCCAATACCAATGTCATAGATGATTTCCCCATTGCCATTGTCTAGCCTTTCCAGCAGCTGTTTGTGAAGGAGATCGTACTGGTCTGCTGATGGACTCACCAGCACCATCTGAGGAACGAACATTAAGTATGTTAAGTTATATTAAGTATAACAAACATACTTATACGCTTATACTATTTCTTCATTTTCATTCACATTCTCTAATCTCTCTTGGGGTGGACAAGTCCTGACAATACATGTTTTATTGGGCACCCAATAGTATTACTATTGAAATTATTATCAATTATTGTTATTATGTCATGATAATGAAGGAACATCAACAGGGTCTGGCATATGCTAGCAAACCAGATTTTTATTCATTATTATTAGTGTGCCTTGTGTAAATAAAGAAATATGTATCAATTATTAAACTTATTAACTATATCTAGTTTTATAAATTTAACAGATTGTCAATATAAGAATGTAGTTCAAAATAATTCTCCTGAAATAGTATGAATATGCAAATAATTTTTACATAATAACTTTAATAATTATACAGATAAATAACATAGCAACATAAAGGTCAACAACTGTGTCAACAAACAGTACAAATACATATGCTTTGAAATATTTAATTTAACACACATTAAATGTTGTGCTTGTTGAATGTACTTTAAATTAACAACTTGCTTTTCTGCTAGACGATGAGTACAGGTTAGTTTCATGAAACAGACACCAATTAGGATATTTTAAGGCGGTAGATAAGGAGTGTAGATTCAGGAATGAATGAATATGTTATATGAAGGGGCAGAGATCTGTCTGCCTATACTGATGGTAAGTGGTGTTAAGGCTCAAAACATCATTAATCATTAAATATTGCAGCTAGTTTCTTTTTATCTCATATCCTGCAAATGAAAACTGCACTTCCATTTTTATTTAAAATAGTTCTAATTAATTTATTAATTACACATACAGTCATCTAAATTGTAACAGTGATGCAAGATAACAATTAAAGTATGCAACTGATTGTAATGAAACACATTGCACAATAATAACTGCTTGATATATGAGTGATAACATAAAGTTACTAAATAGATAGCCTGTAGTGGTGAAATAAATAATCTAATCATTACTTTACAATATTGTGTTCAAATGTCATTTTTTATGGTTATAGCAATTCAACGCTAATGTTAAGCAAGCATCTGTACAATGATGAAAATTTTCTTTTACCAGAACACATATTAAATATTAAGCCAAAGAGTATGTTAATAATCAGACAAGGCCGACTAGAATAGATTCAAAGCAGAATTTGTGAAATCAGGTAGAGTAGTGAGCCACATATGTCTTGGGTGCCACCCAAAAATGTCCACTTATGAAATACCACTTTACATTTCAAGCGATTACAAAGATATAATTTATTATAATATGCATTGGTATAATTCTCAATAATATAACACAATATAGCCATGAGAAATTAATAACTTTGGTATTATATAAACACATCTGATGACAGTAAATTATATATAGGAATTGTTTGTAAACAATGCAAATATTAACCAACCTTTCCTCTGATGCTGGAATAGTCCGTATCGCTCTCGACGAAGCCTTCATTCTCACTGGTGGGACTTTCTTTATTTGGGGAGTCCATCGTTATCGCCACTTCAAAACTTTACGCGGAAAAGAAGTTCATCAGTCTATTATCTGACATTACATAGTTCTTCTATATTCAGGAAGTAGACCATACACCCTGGAAACACCAAGTTCACTTAGTAATCGCGTCAAAATTAACAATTTATCAGAAGTAAAAGGTACACCAGTTTTTACTTTTACTAGGTTTATTGCAACAGATTAAACTACTGACAAAAATTTTCTTGACATAATATTCATGTCCTTCACGTAACTTACATTAAATCCTATTGTCGACGCGGTCGGTAGATATCAAAATAGAATTTAGCTTCCCAAATTATTATTTTATGCCACAATTCACACAAACATCAGCAGATTTCAGCGAATTGTGGGGATTTTTTTTCATATTTACATCAGAAAACGCTTTGACATTTTACTATTTTGTTAACATCACCGACAGTTTTAAACTTCAAATAAAGATCACAAAATATAAATTTGGAATAGAGATCCCGCCACATAAGGTGGCAGTAGCCAAACTTGGAACTAAATTTGACGTTACCGCCATTGCGTGTTATTTTGTATGAAAGGTAAATTTAGTATTACCAGCGTTGTGTTTTTTGCCCACTCTTTGTAATTTTTATGTTTGTTAAGGGTGATTATAATAAATTGATTTCCGGAGTTTCTTGTTAGTTCTTCTCCAAGGGTCTCCGCTGAACTTCTTCTTCTCAATCGTTACGCTCTTATCAGAGCGGTCGTGGTCTTCATGACGTGGCATCTTGAGCAGCCGAAATGGTTGGTGAACTAACCTCGGTAAAAATATGTGTATAATGGTTGGTGAACTAACCTCGGTAAACACTTAGAGTTTGAAATAGTTTAATAAACATATTTTGACTTTGATATATTAATTTGTTTTATTTGAGTTTATAGCTCTGCAACCAAAGATCGTTACAAATGAAACCTCAATATAATGTATCGAGCCGTATGGCACAGTGAGTGCTAGTTTTGGCGTGTTTACTGGCAACACTGGATTACGCGACTGTGGCGACGCCTCCAACTGCCACCTTATGTGGCGGGTACTCTATTCCCCAAGTGATTAAGAAACTAAAAACGACTACGGCCCATATGCCAAACAATTAACTAAAAACTTTCTTATGCTACATTTAAGATGAAATAAATTCTTACAAATACATTAACATAGGTTGAATACCGTCATCGCTCATTCTAGTTTGATAATTTATAATACAACAAATGTATGTTTTGTGTGTTTGTCGTAAGTTTAAAAAAATGTAGTTTATAGGTATAACACAATAATTAATATTATTAGTATAATTTATGATAGACTTCCTTTACGCAAGTGCTTGCATTTATTAATGATTTGTATTGGTTGCATATAAATAGCATAGTGGTACATAAATCTTGCGTGCAAAGCGCATATACTAAGTGCCTGGCATACACGTATGATGTTATACTCATTATAATACTTATTTATGAATACACTAGCAATTACATCTATATTATTCTAACCCTTAAACTTGTCGCGACTTTACATGCGCTTCACGACTTGTGTATACACACTCCCTTTTTTTATTATGGCGGCGTACTCAGAGGCTTGAATGCCCATCTCCGAAATTTCGAAGGCATGTTAGGTATGGGTCATTCGAAGCCCGCGTATCACTAGATAGACAGCACCCAACGTGATAGGTAGTGAACCGTATCGCCGCATATAGCACTGACTATTACCTATCCTGAGGGATAGGCAGGTTTCCTCACGATGTTTTCCCTCACCGTTAGACACACTACACCTACATTATATGCATTTATCTAATATTAATTGGTAGTACAGTACTACTACTAGTAAAGTAAGTAATAGGCAGGTCATTGCCTGGGAACTCTGGACGAAATTATATGTGTGGGTACACAAATAAGGAAGCGATAAATAACTAAAAAGACCTGTAGCAACTGTAGGTGCGGTCAGAAAAAACAGGCAGCTTGGAACAGCTTTTGATAGTAAACAAGCCATATAATATAGGATTCGTGCTGAAAAAATGGGAAGATTTGGTGAAAAGCATCGCTGATGCAATGTTACATTGTTAGGAGGTTTAGAGGTTAGGTTATGGTACAGGATCGAGCAGCCTGCAGATTTGCGTTCCTTCGTCATGAGGTTAAAAGGAGGAAGAAATTGCTTTCGCTTTGACGACATGACAGAAAAAAATATTATAATTACCATTTGGTATTCGCCCAGCTGGTGCAAGACATCACCATTCATAATTAAGATGTAATATATGGCGGTATGAACTTATTTTGTTGGATAAATTTTATATAGAGTACCCGCCACATAAGGTGGCAGTAGCCAAACTTGGAACTAAATTTGACGTTTCCGCCATTGCGTGTTATTTTGTATGAAAGGTAAATTTAGTATTACCAGCGTTGTGTTTTTTGCCCACTCTTTGTAATTTTTATGTTTGTTAAGGGTGATTATAATAAATTGATTTCTGGAGTTTCTTGTTAGTTCTTCTCCAAGGGTCTCCGCTGAACTTCTTCTTCTCAATCGTTACGCTCTTATCAGAGCGGTCGTGGTCTTCATGACGTGGCATCTTGAGCAGCCGAAATGGTTGGTGAACTAACCTCGGTAAAAAAATGTAAAGACAATGCTCAGTGCCATGTTTGAAATAGTTTTTTTACATACATACATACACATCACGCCTGATTCCCTGTAGAGGGGTAGGCAGAGATCACGAATCCCCATTTGTCCCGATCCTGACAGACCACTTTCGCTTCATTGACATTCATACATTCTCTAATACACTCTCGGCGGTTATAGGTACTCCTAACGTCACCTTTTTTCAATATAGCGTCTATCTGACTGTTACATATATGTCTTATTAGGCCGGCCCCTACGTAACCGCCCTTCCACTTCACTCATATATATTCCTTTTGTCAATATATAGTTTTTTTAATTTGTACTTAGATCATAAAATAACTTTCAAAGAGAGCTTATGATAGGGCCCATTTTGAATAAAAATATTTTGACTTTTGACTTTGGTATATTAATTTGTTTTATTTGAGTTTATAGCTCTGCAACCAAATATCGTTACAAATGAAACCTCAATATAATGTATCGAGCCGTATGGCACAGTGAGTGCTAGTTTTGGCGTGTTTACTGGCAACACTGGATTACGCGACTGTGGCGACGCCTCCAACTGCCACCTTATGTGGCGGGTACTCTAAAATCCTAAGGATGTAGAGATCCCGCCACATAAGGTGGCAGTAGCCAAACTTGGAACTAAATTTGACGTTACCGCCATTGCGTGTTATTTTGTATGAAAGGTAAATTTAGTATTACCAGCGTTGTGTTTTTTGCCCACTCTTTGTAATTTTTATGTTTGTTAAGGGTGATTATAATAAATTGATTTCCGGAGTTTCTTGTTAGTTCTTCTCCAAGCTAGGGTCTCCGCTGATCTAACCTCGGTAAAAAATATGTAAAGACAATGCTCAGTGCCATGTTTGAAATAATAGTTTTAAGAGATTCGCGATTTATACTCATGATATAAGATATAAGGGTGTGTATAAGATTGATTGCAGCTGTGGGAAATCCTACGTCGAACACACTAAACGGTCTATTGCGGACAGAGTGAAGGAACACATAATATATGTAATATATAATAAGAAGGATAAGTCCCGTTAATTATTAATCATGTTTGAAATAGTTTAATAAACATATTTTGACTTTGATATATTAATTTGTTTTATTTGAGTTTATAGCTCTGCAACCAAAGACCGTTACAAATGAAACCTATAATGTATCGAGCCGTATGGCACAGTGAGTGCTAGTTTTGGCGTGTTTACTGGTAACACTGAATTACGCGACTGTGGCGACGCCTCCAACTGCCACCTTATGTGGCGGGATCTCTAGTTTATACTGCAAACCAAATGTAAGTTTCTACAAAGACACATCTTGATACTAGTGAATAGCATGTAAGCTACTATATCAATTCAAAACAAAACTTTATACAATTCCATTCAATTGATTATTACAGTAATGGCCGTGATTAAGTAAACAATTATTAAAAACATAATTATATCATTTTCTTCGTTCAAATTTATAGTAATATTTACATAAATTTTAGTTTTTTATTATAATATGGTTTTGTGGATTCTTCTATCTCTGAACAACCAGTATGGGTGACGAGATTTCTTCATACGACAACTCTTGGAAAAAGTTAGTGATCGCCAAGACAAACAACGAATGGTCCACAAGTGCTCAACAGAGGCCGGAGAAGAATAATCTTGGTGGTGTGCCGACTGAATTAACAAGTGATGATAATGGTTCTGCATTTGAGGAAGTGAAAGTGGAAGGTAGCAGTGGGAGCCGGTCGCCGTATCACGATATTAAGATTCCTGAAGTCATGATAACGGAAGATCCTATTGGCATGGTGGAAGCAGATTTAGAATCACGTCCTAAAAGGCAAAAGCGATCTAAGTTCGAGACGCCGTTGGAGAGAGCTTCGAGACTAGCGAAAATGTCAGCATATTCTGCTCAGCGTTTGGCTAGCGAAACGCCGACGCAAAGAGCGATACGGCTGAAACGCATGTCAGATTACGCTGCTAGACGCCTGGCTACTGAGAGCATGGAACAAAGAGCGAAACGATTGGCGCGTATGTCTGCTTATGCTGCCCGAAGGCTGGCTGAAGAGACTGCGGAGCAGAGGCAGGCTCGCTTAGCTAGGATGTCAGCCTATGCGCGCAAAAGAAACATTTTAAAAAAGGCAGATGCCTACACCGCTATGACCCTCAATACACCCAACAACCAAAGTTAAAAATAAAAATTTATCACAAAAATCCATCGAACAAAACTTTCATGTTGGTTATAAATTTAAGCTGTGTGTTGTACACTTACTTCAATGCAAATATTGTAATATTAAGTTATTATATTTTAGAAGTTCTCACGCCATGTATTTTATACAAATAAGCCATCTGAAATTAAATCTTATCAATACTTTACAAACCTGTAAACAAATCAAATGCAGTATCCTTTGTAACTAGTTTAAAATTGTAACACATGCTGATATTATCTCATGATAGTTCTCATTGTCCTTCTTATTGAATTTTGTGTTATGTGGTGTTACTTTTTCTTTCAATTAACATTTATGAAACAAATATTTGCAAAAGTTTTGAAGTTCTATCTAGAGAATGTTATAAATGTTATTAGTTTATTGTTGCAGGAAAGAATATCTACAAATGTACAATAGTTACTTTCTTCGTAATTTCTGAATTTATTTTGAAAGTAAAGTTCTGTAGGCCTATCAAAATACATTTTCTTTTGATATGTATCTTAATCTTCATGGTGTTGGAACTTCAAATTTTATGTAGCTCATAAGGAAATTTATTTACATAACTAGATGAAATGTATTTAAGATTTTCATGTATGTATTTTTTATTTAACGACATATGAACCTAATAAATAATTTACTTTTGCTTATGTGATGTTCTTCTGTTTACACAAGACCTTTAGAACACAATGCACAGTGTCGTATGGCAAATCTTATTTATATTGCAGACTTGTTAGTATTCTGTCACTGAGGTGTTGTCAACCCTGAAATGTGAAAATTCTCGAATGAGTGTTCAATCACTCATTGCAGAGACAAATAATCTATCTTCAAAAACAATGAAGGAACTAGATGTGAAAATATCCCACTTGTCCATCAGGGAAAACTGGGTTTCATGTCACACAGAATCACTATCTTCTTCATTGTTAATTTTTCATCATTGAGATACTGTATGTTTACATACATATGTACAAGTTATTTCCATACATAAGAGGATCAAGGAAACCTATTTTTCCTGATTCTAACAAAATATGTTAGCTTCTTAGTCATCTATCTATATAATCTCGGTGGTTATAAGTAATGTAATATCACCTTTTGCATGCAATGCATGTAAGGTCAGAAAAATAATAATAAATTTAGGGTAACAGTGGGAATGGTAGAGCTTATACTCTAAATAATACCAATTAGAAATTGTCATTAAAATTTAATCTTATTTCTAATATACACAGTCAAATGTAAATACCTAGATATTATAAAGTAGAGATTCTGTAGGAATGTAAAAGAACACTTATTAACAAATAGAATTCGTCATACACATTTCTCATGCGATTTTTATTGTGATAGATATTCTTTGTTATGCTTAGTTTTGTTTGGGTTCACACAAATCTTGCAACAAACTTCATTGGTCTCATTGAAAACATATTTTCTACGAATTGAGATTCAATGTCTTAAAAAATATATTATCAGCTTGTACATGTAACACCATTTAATAGGCTACTTTCCTATATGAAAAATATAGGATATATTTTTGCCATCTGCATACTTTGGTAGATTTTAAATAGTTTTAAGTGTTTAAAACCCCAAATTATTAAGATTAAATGCTAAAAACGAATCTTGAAAATTGTAAATTATTATATGGATATCACGTGACCGAAAACGGCAGAAAATTACTGACTGAATGATGACTGATTGACTATGACGTCACCGGGTACCTTGTACCGTCTGATGACGTCAGTGAAAAAGGACATTGCATCGTCGCCATTTTGATTAAAATAGTGTTTTGACGGAACTATCAGAAATTCAACTTTAAATTGATTGACTATGACGTCACGGGGTACCTTGTACCGTCTGATGACGTCAGTGAAGAATGAAATCGTCGCCATTTTGATAAAAATAGTGTTTTGGCGGGCCTTTGCAGAATATGAATTTAAATAGAGTTTTACGTAATTAAATCACACTTATAATGAAAAATATAATCGACAACGCATTACTATAAGAAATCGGAACAATACGATATATCGAAAGTAGCCTATTACAAATTATAGCATGACAATAATACTTAAGATGGGTAGTATGTTTGTATCAATATAAGACTAGTTTGTAAATAAGGATACAAGTTCATAATACATTATATTGAGCTAACCCTACATTTACCTCATAACTACTAATAAGGTTATATCCCTTAAGTGGGTTATGACCATACATATTATATTAAAATGGCTACAGGTAAACATGCTGGTACACTTGAGAAAAAAACCTTACAATAATTAAAATAGCATATGTTCCAAACTAATTTATAAATTGCACCAACCTACATATATAGGTGTACCCTATATTATTTGAAAAGTAACAAAATAAAATGCATAAATAACTAACTATACCTAAAAATACTAATTTGTTTCAAGTATTGATAATATCTGTCATATTTTAGGTACTTATAGTTGTTAGCATGGTGAATAAATAAATAATAATATATTGCAAAACCAAGATAATTCGATGTTGCTATTAGAATTATAAATATGTTTTAAATGCTGTTGTTTTTAAATTTTAAGCAATATCCACTACTTAGTCAAAGAGAGATTATTTAAAGATTTTGTCTTTTTGTTACTTTAGGAATATACATATTATCAACTGCATTTCAAATACCGGATTATAAATTGTGAAGGTTGGCCAGAACGAGAAATACATCATTACATAAAATTTATATTTGAACGACTATATACAAATTAATTAGCCTATAATATAATTGTCTTATCACTGAGCTATTACGATTTCATACTATTTATAATTAGTGAAAGGTTGATAGTTACAAATTCTAAACACAGATGTCACTAGTTCAGTTGTCGTCATCAACCCCTGGTCCGTAATTATGTGGCTGGCTGCAGTACAGGCAGTGAAACCTAACAGGCCGTGTCTGTGGGCACAGGCGCTGTTGGCTGAGTCAGGAGCTGTCGTGATGATGAAGTGGAACTGTAAGAGTCGCCAGACGAACGAGCTGAAGTCTGAGACAAGGGTGTACCTGTAAAAAAATGTAGTGAAAATAATATAAGTGAAAAATTTACGGTCAGCAGAATAAGCCTACTTTCAAAAGCATACGTACATGTCTAACTTATACCCATAGCCTAACCTGGATCATGGTTCAAAGAGTCTATAGTTAAATCGGGCGGTTTTAAGATATAAAATAAATACCTGGCAAAGACGTGACGTGATGTGGAAGCGCCCATCGTTGGCCCGCGCAATCAGATTTGTTCACAACCTCCTATAAAATAATACATATCAAGGTAATTACCAAACACATTTTATATTTATAATAAGTATTATATTAATTATATAAGTATAATGATTTATAAGGCAATGTGGGAAGGGTGCAGCAGTATGCGTTTACACGTGATAGAAAGAGACAACTTACAGCGGCAGATTTGGGGGCGTTTTTACCGCCGACCGTCGCGGAGTCGTCCTCATCGAAATGATCCGTCTCCTCGGCCACAGATGGCGACACTGCGCTGCCACTGCCCAGCCCCGCTGCGCCGTTGTTAGTAAAGCATACATTAGATACATAAATACTACTACTATATAGTAAGTTATTATACTTAAACATTACATAAACTAAAAGTTAATAAGGATGGAAATGACGTTTTATATTGTAAAAACATTATTACATGTAATAATATTTCGCATCTGTTGATAAAAATCGGTGTTGACTCAAATGTATTGTGTTTGGAGATATTTCGAGGTGATGTTTTGTATAGCCTTGTACATGCGCTATTGTCTATCCCGAATGCAGCTTTCTTCATATGTTGCCTCTTCGAAAACATAACCTAACTGACCGATGCATAGTTTGAGTGCCACTTACATGATTGGTTGCGCTCGTGGTCGTCGCCGTCCGCGTCGTCGATGTGCGCCAGTGCGGGCGTCTCGAGGCGCAACGCCGCCACCTCAGTAGCCACGGTACAAGCGGGGCCGTTTTTTATACTCTGCAAGCGCAAAAAATAATGTACTTTTTATTATTAAGATAAAAAATGTTGGATGCTCCATGGTTATAAACACCGTAAGAGATATTGGTCGGTAAGTGTATGAATGTAGCCATGTATATACTATAATATATTTAAACAGGTGATAGTCAGTGCTTGTAAATGGCGACATGGTTTACTACCTGTCACATTGAATACAGACTATCTGCTCAACACGTGGGTTTGAGGTGGCCATATAATTAGTTTTATACCTTTACCTTCGCAATTGTGGAGATTGAAACCTGTACAGTAGTCAGAGCTACCCCGCAAGGGTTAATGGTCATGAACGCGTTATTCTTTGTCCATTTAGATATTCTATTAAATTGATAATTTAGTAAAGCATTTAGAAATTATATGCTGAAGCAGGTGAAAACTTGATTTAAATGACCTCCACCATAACCAAATCAGAATGAACCAATTTGATCATTTATCCAATTCCTCGCGGTTAGTTGTCGACGAAATCTGTACATGTACATACATACGTGTACAGGCTTCCTCACATTGGATCCAGTTAACAGTTTAGTGTACTCACCCCATTAAGTCCGCTGGCAGAGTGGTTAAGGAGCGGCGACAGTCTCTCGGCGTCGCTGTCGGGCTCGTGCTCCACGGCCGCCTCCTCGCTCTCCGACCCTGAGGCCTCGCCCTCGTCAGCCTTGGGCTGCACTTCGCCCGCTAGGGACGGCTGGTGGAACAGTGGATTATGTTTAACGTTGCCATGGAAACGAGGAGTTTAGAGAATAACAAGTATTTTGAACTTGTACAAGAGTTTATATAAAACTATGAAATTAACGCTTAGGAGTTATACAATAAACGGTTTTATTCCCGGTGTGGTTTGCGTATTTAGACAATTATGCAGTTATGTTTATTTATAAAAATAAAGAAATGATTTCTTTTACTAAGCTTTTCTATCTTCTATTTTATTCGGCGTACTGTTTCTCCAAGCGGCGTCTTTAGAAAATTAACTCTTGTTTGTTTTATAATGTAATTTAATTAATAAATTTAACGTATACAAAAAACCATTGTAATAAGCTCACATTAGAAGCAGCCTTGTCATTGGTCCCATTGCTGAGGCGCGTCAGAGAATGGCTACTGAGCAGGGGGCTGGTCGCCGTAGGTCGCTTCTCCAGACCCCCTTCCGCCTCACGAGCCAGTAGTACTGACATGCGGAACTGGAATGAACACGGACACTTATGTGGAATGATTGCTACATATAGACGTAGAAAACGGAATGGTTCCGAAAAAAATATCGATTATTATGCCATGACACAGATGTGAAAATATGACGATCAATGATGATGCTGCTTTTGTAGATATTATAGAAGTTTGAACAACAATTCACTATCTAAATAATCGTAGGTATAAAAAATATACAACAAACTGAAAACCCCCTACAAATTTCTGGATAATAAATAAACGGGACTTATCGCGTGAGTTTTTATATAATTAATTTACCTTTATTATTAATCCGCAGCAGCCTTGGTCACGGGCAGACTAGGGTTAATAATAAAGGTAACTTTATTATAAAAAAAACTTACGCGATAAGTCCCGTTTAGTTACTAATCATGAGTATAAATCGCGAATCCCCTAAAAACTATAAAAATATGTTAATAATAATAGAAACATAAACATACGAAACAATTCCAGCTATGTACCTATGTTTCCAAGAACTGAGACTAAACCTTAGGGTCTTTTCCATATAGTTATTAACGAAAAGTAGATATAAAACGAAGATTACCTCGGGTGTGACAGGCCTATGAGTGGTACGGTGTTTCACCTCGTCCCTTGGTCGCCTCTTACTGCCGCCTGCACTGCAGAGACTGCTTGACGAGCCTCTCTCCAGAACACTGCGATTCAAGGCCTCTGCTGCCTGTCAATGTTATGAATAAACTATACATTCAGTAACAACCAATTCATAAGACAAAAGCAAATGAGGGACTTAATATTAGATACATATTACGTAAAAGGTACTCCAAAGCTATTTAGACTCACCTGGCACTGACTATAATCTATCGATTGAGATAGATAAATCACATGGTCACCTATTTGGATACTAATTCTATTTAGTTTCTACGATATTTCTAGAAAAGCTCTTTCAATAATTATAGCTATTAGTTGCAGTTCCCTCAAGTATTCAAAACAATTGTTTTATTATTTATGCATTGCCTATAACAATTGGTTCTTCTTCCCTGAACTATTATAGACAAATATGTATATGCTCGCGTAATAACCGTATTATAGTGTATTATAAAACACGTATTAAAAACATGTGTTTTATTATACAATACGTATTCCTATAGCAATCGATTCTTGTTCCCTTAACTATAACAGACGTGTGTGTGAATGTATATTACCTGCGAGGCAGTGTCGGTGTCGGGGCTGGCGATGTTAGCGGAGGGCAGCGCTGGCGTGGGCGCTGGCGGCATGGAGGAGCGCGCCGAGGGGCCGTTCAGCGCCTCTATCAGGGACACTGGCTCGTATCCCGCCGGGATGTTCTCCATACTACCCTGTTATTGTGAAATACAATATGCATTAATAATAATATAATAAATATTTCGTAAACAAAACACGATTTGAAACCTATCAAAACTGCATATATAAACTCTCGTCCTTCGATCCGTTTTATAAGATTTTTAGCATAGCAAAGCATGGGCATATTAATACACTTAATCATTAATAATTTAGTTCAGTCTGGAAATTTCATGTTGATCGGGCACTGAGACATAACAGGCTGTGATCAGTCTTTTAACATGTCAAAAAAGTATACAATAAAAAAGCTATTACTTTTATTGTGGATTTCTTACTCACACAGATCACTGTGTTAGCAAGGGTTCTTTAGTAATTGTACTCTCAGGGGGATTATAGAGCCGAGTAGGTATATAATATAAGTAGGTAAAAGCCCACTTACATCGGCAGGACTGCCAGTGGCTCCTAAGGCAGCAGTACTATTGGGTCCGCTGAGTCTCTGCAGTGCCCTGATCTGCAGGAGAGCCCTGAACGGAGCTCTGCAGATAGGACAGTTATTCGCCTGGTACCTGTAAGGCAATCATTGCTTTTTTTAATGGATTTGGAAAGAGAATACATATATTAATCTCAACACCAATATTCATGCTTATAAGTGATCAAGCAGATATTTTCATGGCTCCAAAGTTCTTTTTACTCCGAAAGGGATTATAGGACGTGAATTTATACGGATAAGGAATTTAGTGTATGTGACGAATATATTAAGTACTTCAACGATGAAGAAAATAGTTTTCTGATTATGATACCTAATACACAAAACTTTGGAACCCTTCAACCTGAACTTCAAGTAATGTAATGTAAAATATGTATGTATATCTTAAAATTTAACAAGAGACAACACTAAAACATAATATGTTATGATTTGTGTAATAGTGTCTCGTTTACTTATTTATTTATTTTTATTATAGAGCATAAAAGTACGTGGGTGGTACCTTAGTGAGTCGGCGCAGGAGTTGCAGAGGCACAGATGCCTGCAGGGCAGGATGAGCGTGTCGCGGGCGTCGCACATGCAGATCACGCACTCGGAGCCCCCCTCCTCCGTCTCCTCCTCATTCGTCGGCTGCAGCCATCACAATTTATCATTTTTAAACACTCGCGATTTATACTCATTTTATTAATTATGTGAGACCGGGTCAAATCACGATAAATTTATAAAGATATGTGATTACCTTTATTCTATAGTCTTCCCGCGACCACGGCCTATGCAACTGGGTCGAAACGTCGGGCAAAATAAAGGTAATCACATATCATTATAAATTTATCGTGATTTGACCCGGTCTCACATAATTAATAAAATTTATCATTATTCAGCAACAGAGGGCATGATATTTCAGTGGTTACATTGTACTTACTCAAGATGTAAGACTAAGATACATAAACAAGCAAATAGTGGTGGAAACCGAGATAATACTTTACAATGTAACAAAGGGGAAAAAGTAGAAAATGTAAATCAATAAAGGAAAAAGGTTGTTGTTACTTGTTACACAGGAGGCTGTTGATAATTATTTCAATTTTACACACTTTTATATTATACAGAAAAGAATGTGTTTCGTAAATAAAATGGACTATTCACGATAAGTCAATAAGGTTCCAGATAAGTTGATAAATAGAATATATCATGTTACCTTAGTGTCAAGATTTTTGTTCTCAATGCCATAGATTTCCTGCAGCAAATAGCACAGACCATCGACGAAGAGCTTCTGCTTGAGCGCTTTCAGCACAAATGTGCCGTCACTGTGTTTTTCCATCACTGCTATTGTGGTGTGCGACTGGCGGATTTCTGAGCCCGACAAAATAATACTAATTGAATGTGTATAACTACACTAATTATAGTGACTGGCGGATTTTTTACTGGTCTTGAATTTTGACTGTTCCAGGTAAATTAAAGATCTTTACATTGATAATATAATCATTAACGCCTCTGGATATAGTACTAAGACCTATAAAGAAAGCTATACAGCTTAGGTGAGGTATATTCTTCTCATACCCATTTGTGGATTTCCTCACATTGTATTCCTTTCTGTAAATATGCTATAAATGTGTGTAAGCATTGACATATGTCTGCAAGCAGCTAAACTAAACTACACAATAAGTGTTTTAAAAAACTTCATTGTTGCATGCATAATAGTATCTGTATCACCTGCATCTGTAATTATCCACTGCTATAGTGGAAAATTACAGATCAAATTTAAGGCTTAGGCATGTATCTTTGTTTAACACATTCTCTGCCGACGCGGTCAGTCAGTACAGTAACTAACTAGCTGTCGGTCAGCACTGACCGCGTCGGCAGAGAACGTGTTAAAATTCATAAGCAATCTGTTTATGTTAAATGATAACACTTATTGAGCAATAAAACAATTTCTTACCTTCCTGTCCCTCGTCCACAACGCAATAAATGGCGACTGGTATAATTTCTTTGTCCACATTGTACATGAGATCTTCCTCTGCGTACTTGGAAGGGTCGATGACATGCGATATTTGGCAGAACTGCTGATTGGCACCTTTCTTGTAGTGGTAGGTTTGAGATGTCATTGATGCATCTCTTGGATAATAGCTGCAAATTATGAGTTTAATATAAAATTTAATAATAACTTTACTCACCTAGTGAAGATGAAAAAAGAATGCTTAACTAGATACTGTCCTTCCCAGCATGCTGTAGGATGCAACAAAAAGGACACAACCCCAGCATATGTGCTAAAAATGAGCAAGGAAATTTTGTCTCCGAGCTTCTGTCCATCCAAAAAGGGTTTAATCCCTTACAAATGAATTGCTACTATTTCATCAATACCATGTTTAGATGCTTCTTGTGACATTGGATAGGGTTTCAAATAAAAGGTTTATGTGGCTCCATTAGTGTGCTGTTTGTTGAGTTACTTAATTTTGCTAGTTATAAATTTTGTTTTGTACTTACACAACACCAGTTGGCGTAACTTCTTCTGTGCAGAAATAGTATATAGTTATAGCAACACGGGCATCACAGTCAAATGTGAACTCTATGTTGTAATATGTGCCTTTGCCATTAGTTTCTCCCACTTTCACTACTCCATCACCTATTTTATTCTCTTCTGCCAACTTTCCTATAGGTTCTGGACATCTCACAAATCGCAGTGATTCTTTACGTATGTTAACTAAGCTTTTCAAGGTCTTTGTAGGCTCATTAGATTGAGGAGGTGGGTAGGGAAACTGAAAAAAGAAAATCCCTTAAATAAGTATTTACTATAATAATTCTCATATTAAAAAATAACATTCTGGATTTTGGTTTGGTCCTAAATATTTATTATGAAAGCTTTTGTTAACAATTTATTATAATATAACCAAATATAATTTAAATTAAATACAAAAGGGATAAAAGGATTCATTATACCTTATTATTAATATTGCTATCCTTACACTGTGTGCCACCTATTGTGACATATACATCATAGACTTCAAATTGACTACATACATATGTATATTCTAAATGGTACTAATTATTTATAAATATTTATCCAGTGTACAGATAAATAAGTCTAAGTTTTCTGCCACTGCCTTTAGGCTGTGAAGGGCCTTAACAGAGACTCACCCACCATCAACATCCTACCAGGCGGATAGCTAGTGAAGGTGGTGGACGTCTAAGACAAACATAATCATTTAGGCAGTTGAATCCAACTACTTATAACACCCATATTGTGTTTAAAATGATAACAATACTTACAGGAGTAGGTCTGCTGCCAAGAAAGTTCAGGTCTGCATTTTCGCCAAACAAATAGGCCTCCGGTTGAGGAGTATCAAACCTTTCTCCACCCATTATAAAGTGACTACCAAAATAATTTCCTGAAATGATAAAACAACATATTTAAAGACCTTCATTTTTAGGGACGTAAGTTATTTTCAGTATGTATATCAATAATTGAAATATATTAATGAACTATTTTCTACATGAAACAATCTCTAAATCGTTAAAAATGGTTTATTTGGTAAACATTTGAGGTCATAAAAATCGTACCTGATCTAGGAGGATATTTATATGCATGGTTAGAAACTACGTCAGCTTCTTCAACTCCAGCATTTTGTCTGCTGGTTATAGATCCCATATTGATGAATTACTGCCAAATAGTCTACTTTTCCACTATTTAGCAAAAATGTTCAGCTGGCTAACAAAAACAATTTCCATGTCAATTATTTTTTTATGAGAATAACTGACTGACAGCTTTTTTATTTCAAAAGTCTCATATGCACTGTATTTATAAATAGTAAAAGTCACCCATTAGAGTACTATTAAAATTAAGATTAAGTTAAAATATTTTTAAATTTACAGTAGTTTTTTAACACAAAGTAGTAATATATTTAATTTTATGTTTATTTCTAAAGTGTATGTACCTGACAGCATATCGTGTGAAAGCATCTTGTATATTGACGTTTCATATTGTAGCTTCCATTGAAAATCTGTCATTTCATTTGAGGTTAGGGTCCATTTGTGAAGGTGAATATTATAAATATTATTTAAATCGTATTTAATCATAGTTTTAGCTTAATATTTGTGCATTACTGATTAATGATAAGTAGTAAGACAGAGTCTAATTTAATTTGTGTTCTTATTTCAGGTCACAATGGGTCGCCGACCAGCTAGATGGTGAGTAATGTTTAGGATTATGAAGAGTTGTCTTTTGTATTGTTATTAGTTCTTTCTATAACATCTGCTTTATTTTCAGCTATCGGTACTGTAAAAACAAGCCGTACCCGAAGTCTCGGTTCTGTCGGGGTGTGCCAGACCCCAAGATCCGTATCTTTGACTTGGGTAAGAAGAGGGCAGCCGTTGATGACTTCCCACTATGCGTGCATCTCGTATCTGATGAATACGAACAGCTCAGTTCGGAGGCTCTGGAAGCCGGCCGTATTTGCTGCAACAAATACTTGGTGAAGAACTGTGGTAAAGACCAGTTCCACATTCGTATGAGGTTGCACCCATTCCACGTTATCCGCATCAACAAAATGTTATCGTGCGCTGGGGCTGATAGGTAAGTTTATACCGTCTAATTTAATTTGTAGTATATGAGTAGTGTATGAGTAGTCAATAAAGCGAAAGTGGTTTAGATCAGGTCAGATAGGGATCCGTCATCTCTGACTACCCCTTTACAGGGTATCAGGTGTGAGTTTAGTATAGTAACAGTAAACAGTGCAATTATAATTTTTTTGGTACGAGCAGTGGTCTTTGTGAAGTTACAGCTTTAAATTGGCTGAAATTATTGTGTAAGGGGTAGGATTTTATTCCAAAGTTAGAAAATATTTGTAGACATTTATCTTATAAAAATAAATCTGAATTTCGTATTTTACTGATATTTAAATTTTTTGTGTTACTGTTCCATAGTTATTTAAACAGAGTTAAAAACATTGTAATTACTATTCCAGGCTCCAGACTGGGATGCGTGGTGCTTTTGGCAAGCCTCAAGGCACAGTTGCTAGAGTGCACATTGGTCAGCCCATCATGTCCGTGCGCTCCAGTGACCGTTGGAAGGCGCAAGTGATTGAGGCACTCCGTCGTGCCAAGTTCAAGTTCCCTGGACGCCAGAAGGTTTGTACAATGGCCATAATTATAAATAACTAATAAAAGTTTCTTAATTTTATTCTTTTCTTGTTCTGAACTGAAAATATTTATAAGAAAAGACTAAGATTTATAATTTAAAGCTTTCGTCACTATTTTCTTAACGCAAATACACTCTACTATAGTGTATTTGCGTTAAGAAAATAGTGACGTCTTCATTACCCAAACGATTTGACCAATGAGACGTGACAACGAATGTCTGCGATTGGTCAATGTGACTTGTTTACTCATTTACTCACGTCTCAATGGCCAGTTTAACCTCTGATTATCATGACGTCACTATTTACTTAACGCGAATAGCCTGTAGTGTTAATGTTTTTATTTTGCAGTCATCATTATGATTTTAATTAAGGATTTCTTCATAAATGTAGTGTCCTAATAGCAATAATATTTATAATGTATTAAAATTCTTAGCAAATATTTTCTATTAAAACAGCAAATAACTAAATACTTAATTTTATTACAGATCTATGTCTCCAAGAAGTGGGGTTTCACCAAGTACGAGCGTGACGAGTTTGAGCGTCTCCGTGAGGAAGGGCGCCTCGCCAACGACGGCTGCAACGTGCAGTACAGGCCAGAGCATGGGCCCCTTGACAACTGGCGCAAAGTGCAGGCTGAAATCTACTCTGCCTAAATGTTTGTAATATAAGCCATTCAATTGGAATACAAGTGTGGTTTTATTGAAGCTTATCCTTTTACATTGAAACAGTACACATACACATCCTTGCATCCCTGAGGAGATGGACAGAATGACAGACTTCCTCCTTGGTCACTTTTAGTTTCTGAGTTATGTTTATATACAGACTTGGATAGTAATTGCCCATGCAGATAGTATAATATTACCACACCATTAGCATTGTCCATGTCCAAGAGGTAAATCAACAGGATTTTTAAGAGGCACCCTATGACGCACATAGCATATTCTACTCATAAAAATCACGGACTGAAGATCGAATGAAGTCCTTCAATAAAAGAAATCTGGTTACTGCCTAATAACACGTATAACAGTCAGATAGACGCTATATTGAAAAAAGGTGAGGTTATGAGTACCTACAACCGCCGAGAGTGTATGAGAGGATGTATGAATGTCAATGAAGTGAAAGTGGTTTGTCAGAATCGGGACAAATGGGGATCCGTGATCTCTGCCTACCCCTCTACAGGGAATCAGGCGTGATATGTATGTAGGTAAATCTGATTACAGTAGTATGTCATGCTTTTGTCCAACATTGGCAACGACATTCAATTTGCGTAAAATTCACGTCTCCTGTCTTAATGGAGGAGTCAGAATCTTAAACAAAACAACAGATATAATAAACATTTCATTTATTTACATTCAGGTACATAATTCATTATTTTTATCACATACTTATACTACCTAAAAAAGGAATCGATTGTCTTGACTTGCAGTTTAGGTTTAGTAGTAGGAGAAATGGTTTTCCGCTTCTTCTTCACAGTATTACTAGAAAAGTTACCAGGAATAGGTCTCTTGTTTAGTTCTCTACTTAGTTTTTGCGCTTCATGAAAGTCTAAATGTTCTGCAAATTTATTTATTGCTACTTTCTTACCGCATTGAGCGCAGGTTTCTGTTGCCACATTATCATCTACTTTAACTAGAAAATTTGCTATTGTACTATTTGCATCTTTCGCTTCCTTCATAACCACTTTTGCTTTATCGACTTTAATGTTTGATCTTTCATGCCTAACTTGCTGTCTCTCTTCCTCTCTTAGTTTTAGAGCTAGATGGAAGTCCGCGTGTGTATTGAGCATTGCAACTGGTATATTCTTGCCACATTCACTACATTTCACAGTCTCAACTGATAATATTGGCGATGGATTTTCAACCTTATTTTCTGTTGCATTAGGCTCATCAACAGGATTAGAAGTGGTCATTAAATTTCTCATATTTTCTATCCTTGCTTTATCGTTGGGGTCATCTTCAAAAAGGTTGATGCTCTGATTGATTTCCATAACTATGGTGGAGCCTGAATAGTCGGAGTCATTGCTGTTGTCTCCGCATTCTATGACATTGCAAACTGGTGTAGTGGGCCTGGATATTTCGTCGTTAATTATAAATTTGGCGAAGAACGACTCCTGTTTATTCAAACTAGTTTCAATGCCCAATATAGGTGACTTTCTATTTGTTGTATCTAAATTTTCAACATTCTCAGTCTTATTAGTATCTATAGGTGATTTTGTATTCACCGCGTCTGTTTTCGACTTTTCTATATTTTGTAAGAACTTTTTCATAATATAGTCTTTATTAATATCCTTAGACGGTTTAGGTGCCACTTTGCTAGTGTTAGGTTTTTCTAAGTTTTCTTTAGTTCCCGTAGCAAAGTAGTCTACAATCTTTTTTGTTTTCTTGCTTTCCGAGCTATCTTCGAATTTACCTACACTTATTCCTAGGAATTTAATTGGTGTCGGAAGCTTCCTGTTTTCTTCAGTATCTGCAAAAATAATGTACGAAATTAGTAACGCTGAGTTTACATCAGTAAATATAACAAAAAACGGGTTAGTTCAAATAATATTGTCGTTTTTTCGGTCACTCATCACTGTAGTAACGGCGGCGATAAACTTCGCTGTAACATTCGATCTGTCTATCTGGTGAAAAGTTGATTTGATATAGCCACAAATCGCTTACTACCTTATTCCCACAATCAATGAAAACCCATTATTTTGACAAAACTATTCAATTACATACAAATTCATTACCATTGAGACTTCCACCATCAATGCCCTCCAAGACCAACTCGAGCGCTTTACCAGAAAAGAGGTCAGCGCACAGCTCGTCCTCATGGCTGAAGTTGTAAGACCTGGAACTACTAGAGTCCTTCCCGTTCTGCAGCTGAATGGCGTACGACACTACCATTTGCTTTGGTATCCTGTTTCCAAATACAGATAAAATTATTACCAAAAACAGTAAGATGTTGGTGTTGACTTGGGGCAATATCCCTTGAAATTAGGTATCAGGTAAAATGTGAGCTTTGTGTAGTTTTCACAGTAATTACCATGTCCTCTCAAGCCTTTCACCACTGGTTTATGTGTTTTGTACCTATTTTTTACATAATATAAAATTTACATATGTATGTATATTCAAACAAGGTCAAGCAATAATTGTATACATTAAATATCGCCGTCTGAGACCTTAAACATCCTGGCCATATTATAGATCAACCACATAATTCTTAAATACACAAGTAATATTATCGCTTATCCATATATTAGATATAGTAGCATAATTAAACTTATTAACTTAAATTCAATTCCTGCAATAGATTCTTTAGTCCCACCTGTTAGTTTCCAAGGAGTCCTGCTCCAGGCGGTCCTCAATCTCGTCTCCCAAGTCCCGCAGCCACTTCCGCAGGCTCTCGAAGTCTTTGAGTGCATTGAGGCCCTTAAACTGTTTGCAGCAGCCGATGCTCTTGGGGTTAAAGCGGGCCTGCACCGGTTCCAGGTCAATACCTCTCGCTATGTTGTATAGCCATGTTCTGTTGAAAATGTTTCAAGGTTAAGCATTTATAAAAAAGAAGGAACATAAAAGTTAAAAAAATACTATCGTTTTCAGACATTGTTACCCCAGGTATCCTCTTACAATCAAGGGAGCAATGTAACACATGATGGTATTATTTATTGTATAAAGGGATTAGTCTGTTAGGATAATACTAACCCATTTTTTTCATCAAACTTGTTTTGTAGTTCTTTTTCTGTGAATTTCTGTAATTCTGCCATCTTGTCAATCTTTAATGTATCACACACACACTCGCCGAATTTACCACCCAAGTGCTTCACCTTTCTCAGGGGCAGAGTTCTGAAATTCATAAGGGAATAAAAATAATTTGTCTTTTGTTATGTGCTGGTTAGATACTTTAATAGAGGCAATAGAATGTAGTGGTAATGCACTAAAGAAATTGATATACATATAATGGAATATTCTAAGCTTTATTCCATATCCAATATCTCAAACTTAACAACTGTGTTTTATCTCAAGAGGTTTTGTCTACATTGGTAAACCATGGGTTACACAATAATTAGAGTTTAGTAAATCAACCCCTCAATATATTATCATTTAGTATATATCAAAATGTTTGTAAGTCAAAACTCACTTGTATAGCACATCAACGGAGTGTTTAGGCAATACTGTTTGTTTATTTGGCTTGTTCATGCCGCAGACAAGCTTTGCTAGAATCTTATTGTGCGCTATGCCAGCAGAACATCTGTAACCTAGAAATAAGATTAGTATTAAATAAGCTGCCTAATAAGAAAAGTTCTTTAGTAGAGTCACACTAGCATATTGAATCTATAACCACTAGTTATGGTTATGAGAGTAAGAAAGGTAGTGAAAAACACTATTTTTTATTATTTTCATTTCTAGTTAGCACCAGGCAATACAAAAATGTAAGCAATTATATAGGATACTAGCGACCCGCTCTGGCTTCGCACTTCTGGCTATTTAATGGATGTTATTATACATACAAACCTTCCTCTTGAATCACTCTATCTATTAAAAAAAACCGCATCAAAATCAGTTGCGTAATTTCAAAGATTTAAACATACAAAGGGACATAGGGACAGAGAAAGTGACTTTGTTTTATACTATGTAGTGATTAAAAATCAACACATAATATTCATACCTGTTTCTTCATACACTGCAGCCCTAATCTCACTGACCACAACAGCTCCCATTAGCAGCATCTTTGCATTGTCATAGTCAAAGTCCAGGAATTCCTGACTTCCATAGTTCCTCACATCCATTACAAAATCTTTCAAATCTTCGTAACCTAATGCATAAGTGTTAGGCATGTCTATTGTGTTTAATGTGTTCACATTCACCTTCTCTAACCTGGTCTTGACCTGCAACGTAGAAGCAAGATATACTAATGTATAATTGAAGACAGTTATCTCTTGTGGGGTAGTCAGAGGGTGAACTGTCCTTATGTACACAGTAAATAAATTATTTGATGAGCAAAATAAATACAATACAGAAAACCAATAATCATTTAAGTATACAGAAAATATTGTAAGTAACCAAAATATTTACCAGTTCTGTAATATCTAAATAGGCTTCGTCTATAGATGCTCTTTCTAATAAGGGTGTAAACTTTTGCAACACCTTTGCCACTTCCTTACCAGCTTCACGGTACCTAAAATACAGATGAATTACATACAGAAGCAAATCTATAATAACAGAGGATCAATTGGTCTAGTTAAACATGGAGTAGTAATAGCAAAGACTCCCTGTCATTATCTTGCTACCTACCATCGCTGTCATTATCTACCTACCAATTCATAAGTTGTTTACTAGTTATTACATATTAAGTATTTCAGCATTAGTTTATTTTGTTTAAAGCTATTAGATTTCGTTACTTACTATAAAGATTTAAGTTTATTTTCTACCACTAGGTAAAATTTTTGTGTGAGTATGCTTTGGGAGACAGTCTTGATAAATTTATTTCATTAATTTAATCTTAAGACGATTGTAACCCGTTTTACACACCTAATTAACAAAAATAAAATTAATAAATTTGATCTATACTAGACTGATGATGAGGTACCAAGGCAATGTTATAGAAATAATAAAACTAATTTATAACGGACTTACTTGGAAATGTTGGCTTTCCCTCTCTGACATGGAACTGAAGGTAATTGGATCTCAGGGCATTTTTCTTTTGCTTCATCTCCACGCATATGTCTAGTGACACCCTGTGCTCTGGCTACATAGTTAACTGCTATAATGCTGTAAAGAAGAAAACATTTAGAAAGTGATTCTAAGAAATGTTTTCATTGTTTGTTTATTTATCAAAATGATAACAGAATTGTTAGGTTAGTATATCAGGGCTTAAATGTAACATCAAACAAAGCTAGTGCAAAATATTTCATTTTTTAGACAATTTGAACAATATAAATAAAAAGGGCGCCTAACCTAAAAATGAAGTTATTAAATGGAAACTTACCCGCCACCTTTCCAAGGGTTGTATTGAACCACAGCTATAGGTTTTCCTTTTAGTTCTGGGTTTAACTTTTCTTCTACTTGGCAGTAAAAGCAGTCCATGTCAATTAAAACGACAACTCTATTATGATCTCCTTCCATTGTCATTTCATATATATTAAATTAACACAATAACTAAACGACACACATTCCTAACCAGGTTTTGATTAATCATAGAAAATAAAATTCATTCAAGATGTTCACTATAATAAAGGAATTCAATTCGTAAACATACCCTAATTTTATGCGTACAATTTTTGTTATTGCGTCTTTATTTCATTTATAAGTTGAGAAGGGCCGCATGTATAATTTGTGAATAGTGCCTTTTTACTTTTGAAAATAAAGCAACAGTTAGACATCTGAACATAATCATTTAAATAATAACAAAAGCACAGATAATATAATACTATACAGTACAGATACCCCATCCCATAGAGTACCCGCCACATACGGTGGCAGTAGCCAAACTTGGAACTAAATTTGACGTTTCCGCCATTGCGTGTTATTTTGTATGAAAAGTAAATTTAGTATTACCAGCGTTGTGTTTTTTGCCCACTCTTTGTAATTTTTATGTTTGTTAAGGGTGATTATAATAAATTGATTTCCGGAGTTTCTTGTTAGTTCTTCTCCAAGCTAGGGTCTCCGCTGATCTAACCTCGGTAAAAAATATGTAAAGACAATGCTCAGTGCCATGTTTGAAATAATAGTTTTAAGAGATTCGCGATTTATACTCATGATATAAGATATAAGGGTGTGTATAAGATTGATTGCAGCTGTGGGAAATCCTATGTCGAACAGACTAAACGGTCTATTGCGGACAGAGTGAAGGAACACATAATATATGTAATATATAATAAGAAGGATAAGTCCCGTTAATTATTAATCATGTTTGAAATAGTATAATAAACATATTTTGACTTTGATATATTAATTTGTTTTATTTGAGTTTATAGCTCTGCAACCAAAGATCGTTACAAATGAAACCTATAATGTTTCGAGCCGTATGGCACAGTGAGTGCTAGTTTTGGCGTGTTTACTGGTAACACTGAATTACGCGACTGTGGCGACGCCTCCAACTGCCACCGTATGTGGCGCGATCTCTATTCATCTTCCACGGATGTGTGTAAAGTACCCGCCACATAAGGTGGCAGTAGCCAAACTTGGAACTAAATTTGACGTTTCCGCCATTGCGTGTTATTTTGTATGAAAGGTAAATTTAGTATTACCAGCGTTGTGTTTTTTGCCCACTCTTTGTAATTTTTATGTTTGTTAAGGGTGATTATAATAAATTGATTTCTGGAGTTTCTTGTTAGTTCTTCTCCAAGGGTCTCCGCTGAACTTCTTCTTCTCAATCGTTACGCTCTTATCAGAGCGGTCGTGGTCTTCATGACGTGGCATCTTGAGCAGCCGAAATGGTTGGTGAACTAACCTCGGTAAAAATATGTAAAGACAATGCTCAATGCCATGTTTGAAATAGTTTTTTTACATACATACACATCACGCCTGATTCCCTGTAGAGGGGTAGGCAGAGATCACGGATCCCCATTTGTCCCGATCCTGACAGACCACTTTCGCTTCATTGACATTCATACATTCTCTAATACACTCTCGGCGGTTATAGGTACTCCTAACGTCACCTTTTTTCAATATAGCGTCTATCTGACTGTTACATATATGTCTTATTAGGCCGGCCCCTACGTAACCGCCCTTCCACTTCACTCATATATATTCCTTTTGTCAATATATAGTTTTTTTAATTTGTACTTAGATCATAAAATAACTTTCAAAGAGAGCTTATGATAGGGCCTATTTTGAATAAAAATATTTTGACTTTTGACTTTGGTATATTAATTTGTTTTATATGAGTTTATAGCTCTGCAACCAAAGATCGTTACAAATGAAACCTCAATATAATGTATCGAGCCGTATGGCACAGTGAGTGCTAGTTTTGGCGTGTTTACTGGCAACACTGGATTACGCGACTGTGGCGACGCCTCCAACTGCCACCTTATGTGGCGGGTACTCTACAAATTTTTTGGTAGAGATCCCGCCACATAAGGTGGCAGTAGCCAAACTTGGAACTAAATTTGACGTTACCGCCATTGCGTGTTATTTTGTATGAAAGGTAAATTTAGTATTACCAGCGTTGTGTTTTTTGCCCACTCTTTGTAATTTTTATGTTTGTTAAGGGTGATTATAATAAATTGATTTCCGGAGTTTCTTGTTAGTTCTTCTCCAAGCTAGGGTCTCCGCTGATCTAACCTCGGTAAAAAATATGTAAAGACAATGCTCAGTGCCATGTTTGAAATAATAGTTTTAAGAGATTCGCGATTTATACTCATGATATAAGATATAAGGGTGTGTATAAGATTGATTGCAGCTGTGGGAAATCCTACGTCGAACACACTAAACGGTCTATTGCGGACAGAGTCAAGGAACACATAATATATGTAATATATAATAAGAAGGATAAGTCCCGTTAATTATTAATCATGTTTGAAATAGTTTAATAAACATATTTTGACTTTGATATATTAATTTGTTTTATTTGAGTTTATACTCGTAGCTCTGCAACCAAAGACCGTTACAAATGAAACCTATAATGTATCGAGCCGTATGGCACAGTGAGTGCTAGTTTTGGCGTGTTTACTGGTAACACTGAATTACGCGACTGTGGCGACGCCTCCAACTGCCACCTTATGTGGCGGGATCTCTAAGTGCTAACTTCTTATTTTACTCCGCTTATTTTTGAAGCGAAATTGGAAAAACAGATGGCGTGACATCGAATGCATGAAATCGTGCATAAATCGTGCATCTTCTCAATAATAGAGGTCACTTTTCTATTTGTCCATACTAGAGCGATTAGCTAGCTAAATTAAGTGAAATAGCTCCATCTAAATTTGAGTAGGGTATATGATACTCGCCGATAATTTTTTCATTATTTTTTATCTCTGTTTTAATTGGTCCCACCTAACACGTTTTACGGCTAAAACGGACCAGAGTGTGGACGCAAGGCACATATTTATTAGAAATTAGAAATAAACATTGGTGCCGCCGGGATTCGAACCTGGATCACTCAGAGAGTTAAGGCGCTAATCCACTCGGCTACCCCGCCACCTATGTATAGGTACCTTCAAGGTGCCTTCCTTAAAAAACTTGAATGACATACGAGTAGGTATAAAGGATCTGATAGGCAGGGCATGTCAAATACCGTTTGCTCAATTTATGGTTTATTTTATAAGGTGTTTAGATTCATAAGGTGTTTCTATAAAATAAAGTAAGTATGTAAAATTCACCGCAGAGTCTATTTCTAGCGTACAAGTATCCGTCGTCAGACGATTTTACCTCGATGTACTCACAATTCAGCCTTCTGTGCTTGGTCACAGGTCTCACAGATATTATTATATAAACCGGTTTTTTTCCATCAAGCTGTAAGAGGCGACAAAGAGACTAGGGACAATGTTAATAATGGTCATGAGCGCATATAAGTACGCATACATAATATTATGTCATGAATTAGAATTACATATATATACATACGCGTCACGCCCGCTTCCCCTTAGAGCGGTGACAGAGATTACGTAGCCCCATTTCTCCTGATCCTGGCATGCCACGTTCGCCTCTTTAACACCTTTGCATACATGGTTGCCAATTACAGGTACTCCTTACATCCCCTTTTCTCAGTACTTCTAACTAATATATAAAATTACAAATACAGCATGTCTAATACTGTTTGCTCATTTTATGGTTTATTTTCGATTCATAAGGTCACAGATAATAAAATACTAAGGTGTTTCTATAAAATTAAGTAGGTATGTAAATTTAATAAAGTGGTATGCCAGCATCAATATCAATCAAGTCACGGGCACAGATAATATAATTCTGTCACGTGTGAGGGGTTGCCAACCCATCGCCCAAAATAAATAGTTTAATTTGCTTTGCATTATATTATTAGATTGAGATTGTTAGATCACTATAGGCAGTTACATTTGGTCAAAGAGTTCACCTAAATAAATACCTAATCCTCATGAGTATTCTGGAATACCTACAATATATTATAGAATTTAAATGGATAATTAATCAAAAGTATGTATTTAACAGTAAAAAAATATAAGTGGAGATATTAAATTTATTATATATCCCACTGTCCAGAACAGTAGATACATTCACGATCTCTAATCCCTTTCGGGATGGACAGAACATTAAAGACGATAATGCTTCCAAGGTCACTTTTTTGCATGAATATTTGCGTCGTGATATTACGGAACTTTGGTGACAGATTCTATTGATCCCTAGTCCATTAGTCGCCTCCTATGACATGCCGGGTAGAACGGCTTTAGTCTAAATTCTTTTGCGTCCCATTTAGCAAGGGACTAGGATATATGATCAAGTAGCTTGATATAATTAAAACCCATTGCTGCTACTCTAATATCTTGATTGATGCAAGTACGAGGTAGATATTTAAAGTACAACACGCGTAGTCAGTAGAATAGAACGAGAAGATAAAATTTCTACGTTATAAAGTTGAATGTTATATAACCTAAGTGTTATATTGTTAGTTTCAAAAATTGAGGATCCATGGTCTCAACTAACCCTTAATGTTACGTAGATAATAAATGTAGACATATTCCACTTGATTTTTTTCTTGAATTAATTTCATACACTTTGTTGGATAAAGGGATAGGTTTTTGGAGACGTTTAAATTAAAACCATCGCAGCTTAACTGAATAAATTTATTAGAATCCTTGACCGTACGTGTTGTTCCACTGGACGTACTGGCCCAAATCATTCTGGGAGACACTCGGCCTCACTCTTTGGAGAGCGTTCTTGAAATCATCCACGCACACGGGTCTAACCTAGAAAAATTATAAAAATCGTCTCGAAGAGCTTAGATTTTTAAACATTTGCTTAAGGATATCTGTGACTCTTTTATTTCTTAGCTTTCTCAAAGATAGCTGTATCTCATTAATGATATAAATAACCCTACGAAATGGTGAAGATACAGTGATACCTCATCAATTCATTACCATTTATAATACCCAAAGTAACAAAAAGGAATATAAGGTAATTATTATAGTATAATTATTGTCCAAAACTACTCCTGTAAATCCTTAACCTTTCATCACTATCACTATTAGCTAGCTGTTTACACTCATACATGTTCCATATAACGTACCTGTTCCTTTTGTATGCGGACCATTTGTGAGAGCGGCACCGCCCTGATAGGCCCCATGGCCGCTTCGGAGCACAAAGACTTCATATCCGCCCCCGAATAGCCTTCCGTGAGAGCGGATATGTCCGCTATATGTGCCGGGGACAGATCATGCCGTTCGTCTTTCAATAGGTTAGTTATTATTTGTTTGCGGGCCTGTAAGATAAATCAGCTTATAAGAAATATAAACCTTGAGGAACTTTTTATGGAAAAATAATGATTACATAAATCTGTACCTGTTTCGCAAAGGATTAGGATGAGGAGTTATTGTCGAAATGCCTTTTTTAAAGGTTCATATTACATGCATATTAAATTCCAATAAATTGTTAGAACCAAGCTCGAACCAAAGCTATATATGCAACACAAAATGATGTTATCCAAAGATTATTGGTTGTTGTAAGTGAGGCGAGACACTATAATACTCATCCCGATGGTTCATATGTATTTTAAGGCCGGTCCAGACGCTCCGTTTTGCACAACGTTTTGTCTGCGCAGTTCAAGACGTTGCAGACAAAACGTTGCGTGTGGACCGCAAAAATTGCGCAGTTTTGAGTCCGTCGGGAGGACTGCACAGTTGCAGCGATAACTGAGCTCGTGAGCTCTGAAAACTGCGCGGATTTAAAACGTTGTGCAAAACGGAGCGTCTGGACCGGCCTTTAGACTCACGCCCGGTAAGATATTTTGAGAAACCTATATACTGACGTTATGCTATATGTATACTCACGCTAGCATCCGGCAAGGGTATATAGAGTCTCTTCACCAATCTCCTGCGAGCCGCTTCATCTAATTCTTGCGGACGATTCGTGGCACCCACTATTAGGAGACGATCTTCTTCCGCTATACAGTAATATTAATACATTATCTCGTTTGGTATAGAACATTGAAATCAGTAAGGTGCCTAAGGAATTCTCCTCAGTTCGTACTGGCATTAATATTAGACCATTGGAATTTATCGTATTTTTAATATGTGTATCATCTACACGATGAAATAATATATATCGTTCAGACCAGTCAAAGAAAAATAACTAAAAAAATGCAAATATGGCGAAACGACTAACCACCAGTGTATTGGCTGCTGACTATATAATTATCTTTAAATTTAACGTATCTATCACATATTGCGCAACATGAACCATGACAATCTTGTATCTATGATCTCTATCTAACCCTTAGTAAGAAGTTTATCGTAATTTTATTTGTATCATCACAATCGCAAATGACCACAAACCATAATCTTACTTACCAGTGGCAGCTCCGTCGAACTGTACTAGGAATTCAGTCTTGATCCTCCTTGTGGCTTCGTGCTCACTGTCGCTCCTCTGCGTGAGAAGCGAGTCGATTTCGTCTATGAATATTACCTGCAAACAAATATTAGTATCTATAATGTGAATTTATATGTTCTTTATCCCCAGAACCTGGACCAGTTTTGTTATAGAATAGATAGTTAGATAGTTTTGTAATAGAAAGAATCTATTTATTTTCGGCTTAGTAATCTTGATAGCTAGCAGAACTCAAATGCTATTTACTCGTAGACCCTTTATCTGCTTATAATCATAACGTGTCGGGAAGAAAGCTGCTACTAACACATCTCATTACCATCATATCAGAATTTAGAAATAATGTATGTTGAAAACCAAAGATTACGAACACATAGTATATCTATATACATAATCACGCCTCTACTGGCCTAGCAACATAGACAAGGTCTATTGAACACAACTACCTCACGCACATCCATTATCCTTTTCATGAAAACTCTTCTGTTCTTCATGCTACGTACACACTTACTATGTATAGTCAACGCTAAGACTGCAGTCCCAGTAACTTTTTATAAGGTTTTCGTTTATAAGAAGTTTCATTTCAAAGCACGCGAACGTATAGTGGCCATGACAATGTATAGTGGCGCCAGTTTTAAAATGTAAAAATATTGTCTTTGCTTTTATAAAGTTTAACCTTATAAAAAGTTACTGGGACTGCACTTTTAGCGCTGACTATACATATGTATGTTATAGTAACAACAACTTAACACAAGTCTTAAATGTACTTACCAAAGGGCTAATTCAATTGGTGTAATAAAGTCCTACATTATTATTATTATAGTAACTTACAGCTGGCTGATGACATCTGGCAACGGCGAAGAGAGCCCTGACCATCTTCTCTCCGTCACCAATCCATTTGGATGTCAGCGAGGACGCTGAGATGCTGAAGAAGGTCGCGTTGCACTGCGCCGCCACGCACTTACCTGAATTACGAGTAGTTGTGAGGAAAGTAGTCTCTTACAAGGATTAAATTAAAATTAACATTTTGTATTTCAATCATAACAAAGATATTAAAATACTTCAACTTTCCGGTGGTTCAGTATTTATAATTAATTAAAGTTATGTACATACATACATACACACACATGACACCTGATTCCATGTAGAGGGGTAGGAGATCGTGGATCCCCATCTGTCCCGATAGTGACAGACCACTTTCGCTTCATTGACACTCATATACTTTCTTAAACACACTCGACGTTATAGTTACTTCTAATGTCACCCTTTTTCAATATGGAATACGATTAATTAATAATTTAATGATGAGGAATAACAGTAGTTAATCAAAATAATAATATAAATTAACAAAATTCAGCAGCATAGAACATGAAAAAGTAGGTTAATGCGACCATAAATAAACTAATTTGCGAAAACACAGACCCGAACTTCTTGAATACTTCGCATGAGATGAAAGTCATGAAGTGTATGTATAATGCCCGGAAACAAAGTATTACAAATAGAATATTACTTCCAGTACACCATCCTTAATAGAAAAAATTGCATAAACAAACGATCTGTATATATACAGTATTATATTCAAAACTATACAAACATATAACCATTACCAATAAGAGTCTTCCCAGTGCCTGGAGGTCCAAATAGCAATATGCCCTTAGGAGGCCTCCGTAGCCCTGTGAAGATGTCCGGCCTTAGCAGCGGCCACACCACTGCTTCTTGAATCACTGACTTTGCTAATTCTAAACCTGCTATGTCTTCCCAACCTGTAATGAGGAATGTGTGAGAGAAATTACAAATAAAAGAGTGCAATTAAATGCTTGTTTATCTATGTATTTGAAGGTGCTGAGAACCTCATAGGTATTTATTATCGGTAATATTTTCATTACTATTGGGGTTCTCATGGCAATAGTATGTATTATTAGTAATAGTTTAGGCAATTGGAAAATAGTTCAATATAACCCATGTCTCTTTGTATTATTTCTTCTCTAAATGCTAGGAGGTAAGGTAGAAGGAAGTGGTATATGTACAAACATTATATTAGATGCTCAATAGTAAATACAAAACTTACTTATTGGTGTTCCTTTATCAATAATTTCACTTTCAATCAGTTCAATCATCTTTGGGTCCAAATGTTTCAATCTTTCATCTATTAGGCTGTTACTTTCAGGTACTTGCTCTTGTTTCTCTCTGAAAATAAACAACTTGTCATGAAACATAAATGCAATGTTATATGTAAGTATTAAACATACATTGAAAATCCCTATTGACATTTTAAGAGCCTTACTATTTAGGGAAGTTATAATAGACTGCTAACTAGCTATGTTTATCTTTGCTTATCATGAAAGAGGACTACAAGTAAATAAATTCATCTATTGGGCCATATTAATAGGCCTTATTAACATATTAATAGATCACAATCCCAACAGTTGCACTAAATCTAACTTAAAAATATAGAAATTAAATTAAGAATATATAGCTGATGTTTTTTCACCAAGAGACTTACAATGATTGCTACTTACTGTGCTCCAATCATTGGTGAGACAAACTTAGCTTGGGCCTTTCTTGAAGTTCCCAGTGTGCGTTTAGCAGCAGGGTTTGACGCCAAAAACTGTTCCTTGGCCGTTTTGAACGCTATTTTATTCACCATACTCTTGTGCGCTTTGTTTTCTTCTTCTACCTTGTCCAAGTCGAAGGAAGGTTGATCTACATTAGTATTTGATTGTATAGTTCCTTTTTTCAGTTTGCCAAATCTGGGTATGTATTTCTCATCGGATTTGGTCTCCGTAGACCCTTGAGCATTATGGAGGGTATTGATATAGTTTTGTTGTGTGTTCAATCCAAAATTGCAGGTACAATTGTTGTTTCTAACTTTGTCTAGGTCTGTGTAACTTGCTTGACAGGCATTGCACGGTTTGAGAGTTTGCTCAAAAATTTGTAATGGGTCTTCGAAGGTACTGTAAAAATGTAACAATATGAAAGTATTAATTTGTCATCCTATCTATATTTCTTGATAAAATCTTATGGGATGAGACTAATAAAAATGAACTGACAAACTCGGCAGAAAACTTGCACACACTAAGGGATAGCAATGTAGACCAATACTTGAATATAATTATAATTTAAGGATGCTGAAATTTTGTCTACTTCAATTTCCCTATATTTTATACAGTTTTTATATTATTTAAGGATTTTACATCTCTGATAGTAATGTAATATTATCTTTAAGGTTCCGTCCATCCCAAAAGGAATTGGGTGATGTGAACATAATTAAACAAGCATGTATTATGTTTTTATTTCTTAATAGATAATTGGATATACCTGAACGAACTCTTTAGGTTTCCTACATTGCTTGTAGCTTTTCGCTCCTCAAGAAGGGAGTCTACTGTCTCTGATAATTCATCTAAGCCCCCACTGGATAAGCTTTCTCTGTGCTTTTCCCATAGATCACTCAATAGCGTAAGTGAGGCAGTATTGGAGGCACTGAAAATAATTATTAATACAAATTTAAGTTTTATATAACTTATTGAACAGTGTACCAAATACAACATCACAAATGTCTCCTTAGAATTGGGTAAGTAACCTTAACTAAATGTGACTAAAACTGCCAGTGTATCTAATAGGTTTATGTGGTTACCACCCAAATAACTCTTTTTCTTCTAAACAGAAGAGATTATTTGAATTATATAAACCTGAGCTTACCTATTGAGAGATAGCTGATATTGTAGTAAACTAGTATTGTTAATAGTTGATAAATGAGTATCATTTGAATCTTCGGGTACAATTATATTAAAATACGGTATTTCTTCCATTTCTTTATACGATTTATAACATCAAATCAAATATCATCTGCGTCCTATTAAATAAAAAGGATATAGGAAATAATAATTGACTTTATTTATAAACCAATGCACATTACGTGTATTATTATTTGTTTACACTTTTTTTTCATTTGACTTGCACTTCGCGCCATAATAGTGGTCTGTCCGTCATTATTAAAATGTTTCTTTATTTAATTTTTTATGTAGCATTCTCTCGTAGTGAGGCAGTGTGCTTGTCTGAGACACTTTTAGAGATCGCGCCACATACGGTGGCAGTTGGAGGCGTCGCCACAGTCGCGTAATTCAGTGTTACCAGTAAACACGCCAAAACTAGCACTCACTGTGCCATACGGCTCGAAACATTATAGGTTTCATTTGTAACGATCTTTGGTTGCAGAGCTATAAACTCAAATAAAACAAATTAATATATCAAAGTCAAAATATGTTTATTATACTATTTCAAACATGATTAATAATTAACGGGACTTATCCTTCTTATTATATATTACATATATTATGTGTTCCTTCACTCTGTCCGCAATAGACCGTTTAGTCTGTTCGACATAGGATTTCCCACAGCTGCAATCAATCTTATACACACCCTTATATCTTATATCATGAGTATAAATCGCGAATCTCTTAAAACTATTATTTCAAACATGGCACTGAGCATTGTCTTTACATATTTTTTACCGAGGTTAGATCAGCGGAGACCCTAGCTTGGAGAAGAACTAACAAGAAACTCCGGAAATCAATTTATTATAATCACCCTTAACAAACATAAAAATTACAAAGAGTGGGCAAAAAACACAACGCTGGTAATACTAAATTTACTTTTCATACAAAATAACACGCAATGGCGGAAACGTCAAATTTAGTTCCAAGTTTGGCTACTGCCACCGTATGTGGCGGGTACTCTATATTTATAGTAGAGTACCCGCCACATAAGGTGGCAGTTGGAGGCGTCGCCACAGTCGCGTAATCCAGTGTTGCCAGTAAACACGCCAAAACTAGCACTCACTGTGCCATACGGCTCGATACATTATATTGAGGTTTCATTTGTAACGATCTTTGGTTGCAGAGCTATAAACTCAAATAAAACAAATTAATATACCAAAGTCAAAAGTCAAAATATTTTTATTCAAAATAGGCCCTATCATAAGCTCTCTTTGAAAGTTATTTTATGATCTAAGTACAAATTAAAAAAACTATATATTGACAAAAGGTGACGTTAGGAGTACCTATAACCGCCGAGAGTGTATTAGAGAATGTATGAATGTCAATGAAGCGAAAGTGGTCTGTCAGGATCGGGACAAATGGGGATCCCCGATCTCTGCCTACCCCTCTACAGGGAATCAGGCGTGATGTGTATGTATGTATGTAAAAAAACTATTTCAAACATGGCACTGAGCATTGTATTTACATATTTTTACCGAGGTTAGTTCACCAACCATTTCGGCTACTCAAGATGCCACGTCATGAAGACCACGACCGCTCTGATAAGAGCGTAACGATTGAGAAGAAGAAGTTCAGCGGAGACCCTAGCTTGGAGAAGAACTAACAAGAAACTCCGGAAATCAATTTATTATAATCACCCTTAACAAACCTAAAAATTACAAAGAGTGGGCAAAAAACACAACGCTGGTAATACTAAATTTACCTTTCATACAAAATAACACGCAATGACGGACACGTCAAATTTAGTTCCATGTTTGGCTACTGCCAGCTTATGTGGCGGGATCTCTAGAGTACCCGCCACATAAGGTGGCAGTAGCCAAACTTGGAACTAAATTTGACGTTTCCGACATTGCGTGTTATTTTGTATGAAAGGTAAATTTAGTATTACCAGCGTTGTGTTTTTTGCCCACTCTTTGTAATTTTTATGTTTGTTAAGGGTGATTATAATAAATTGATTTCTGGAGTTTCTTGTTAGTTCTTCTCCAAGGGTCTCCGCTGAACTTCTTCTTCTCAATCGTTACGCTCTTATCAGAGCGGTCGTGGTCTTCATGACGTGGCATCTTGAGCAGCCGAAATGGTTGGTGAACTAACCTCGGTAAAAATATGTAAAGACAATGCTCAGTGCCATGTTTGAAATAGTTTTTTTACATACATACATACACATCACGCCTGATTCCCTGTAGAGGGGTAGGCAGAGATCACGGATCCCCATCTGTCCCGATCCTGACAGACCACTTTCGCTTCATTGACATTCATACATTCTCTAATACACTCTCGGCGGTTATAGGTACTCCTAACGTCACCTTTTTTCAATATAGCGTCTATCTGACTGTTACATATATGTCTTATTAGGCCGGCCCCTGCGTAACCGCCCTTCCACTTCACTCATATATATTCCTTTTGTCAATATATAGTTTTTTTAATTTGTACTTAGATCATAAAATAACTTTCAAAGAGAGCTTATGATAGGGCCTATTTTGAATAAAAATATTTTGACTTTTGACTTTGGTATATTAATTTGTTTTATTTGAGTTTATAGCTCTGCAACCAAAGATCGTTACAAATGAAACCTCAATATAATGTATCGAGCCGTATGGCACAGTGAGTGCTAGTTTTGGCGTGTTTACTGGCAACACTGGATTACGCGACTGTGGCGACGCCTCCAACTGCCACCTTATGTGGCGGGTACTCTATACTGGCCTTATCAGTTTAAGAAAATAAAAAAAAGAAGTGAACAAAGCCACTATGCATTGAGCAGAATAACATTTGTAACGTGTGTCGTGTTAAAATTGTAGAATTAAGACCATAAATCTATCATGTTGCAAGGTTTTTAAGACCCATAATAATGGATGAAGTTGCTAAATTAGAACACCTCTCATTGGTGTCTAAAATTTGCACGGAATTGGACAATCATTTGGGTTTGAACGACAAAGATTTAGGTATGTAAACGACAGCTTTCAGATTCTAGTAATTCCTTATTAATAAGATAAATCTTATTCGTAATCAAATATTTAAGTGTATCGCTTTTGCTAGCTCTCATTTCTTTCATTTAGTACGTCAGTAAATAAATTTCTAACTTGATGCATTTCATAATGTTAACTCTTACATTTTTGTTTTCAGCTGAGTTTATCATCGATTTAGCGGATAAGAATCCCCAGTTCGACAATTTCAAAGCTGCTCTCATACAGAATGGAGCGGAGTTCTCTGATTCATTCATGACGAATTTGCTTAGAATTATACAGCATATGAAACCTATTGATAATGGTAAAAATGAGAAAGAATCAGCAAAGGCTCATGCGAACCCTCTAGCTAATAAATTTCCTGGATTGGCAATACCTAATAAGGTGCCACAAAAGTTCTCTTCTTCTGATGATGACAGCGAAGAGGATAAACCAAAGAGAATGACTACAGCTAAAGTATTTAAAGAAGAAAAGAAAGCAGAAGTGAAAGACAATGTAGTTGAAGATGCTATGGCAGAACTAGAGGCTTTGGCTCCATCAAATGTAGCAGTCAAACATGAAGAAAAGAAACACAAAGATAGGAGTCCTGATAAACATAAGGACAGATCTAGAAAGCGGGATAGTCCGAGGGACAGGAAAAACAGAAGGAGTAGAAGTAGGGACAGGAGAAGCAGAAGCCGTGATAGGAAAAGAAGCCACAGCAGAGATAGGAAGAGGTATGTTTTTGAAAACAATTTAATAGATGTAGTCTTTTAATATAACTTTCTTGCTAATGGTTTTACCATAAAAGCATGAATGACCTCTTTGTTTTTTTAAATCTACATTTCATCAGACACTTATTAAAATATGCAGCCAATGTTAGGTCCATCACTGTCTATTCGTTATCTATCTGTATAGATTTTTAACTATACGTTTCTTGCTTTTATCTGTTTACGTGCTTAACACATAGGTGGATATCTACAGTAATAATAGAAACTACTCATAAAATTATAGAAAATGTTATATGTCATTTTCTGTTTTTGTTCAATCAGGTCTCGCAGATCCAGATCCAGGTCTCGTGGCAGAAAAAGATCTCGGTCCAGAGACAAGAGATCCAGATCTAGAGACAGGAAGCACAGGTCAAGGGATAGAAGGTCTAAGTCCAGAAATAGGAGATCCAGTTCCCGAGACAGATTTGCCTATAACAAGAAAACTAGGAGGAGTCCCAAAGTGGAATTGCCTGATGATCCGGAACCTGGGAAGGTAAGTTATTTGTAGATGTTGGAATTGTTTCCAATTTAATTTGATTTATCTTAAGAAAGAAACTGAGATTGTACTTAGATGGAAAAACGTAGATGACTATATTAAGGTTTAATGATATTAAGTGCTGGCTTTACTAACTTTAGAACATTTGCTATCCACCTGAGAATCAAGCTAAACTAACTTACATGCTGTAAAAGATTGTATATCTAACTATTGGGTGACTTAAGAGCCTTAAGAGACTTAAGAGAAATAAATGTTTCTTCCTAGTTTTGGTTGGTCCTTCATCTAGTCCTGAATTAATTCACATTTTGTAGACTGCATGTTTATTCTATTCCAGATTTACAGTGGCCGTGTGGCTAACATAGTGGCGTTTGGATGTTTCGTCCAGCTGGAAGGGCTGAAGAAGAGGTGGGAGGGACTGGTGCACATCTCCCAGCTCAGGGCGGAGGGCAGGGTGTCCAATGTGTCAGATGTGGTGTCTAGAGGGGAAAAGGTCAAGGTAAGTTGCAACGTCTTCAACATTAGTCTATCTTAGTCCAGTATTGGATGTAAACCTCTCCTATGAGGCGCCATTGACTTAGGGCAAATACTTAATTAAGAATACTTACTAACTTCCTAAAGGCATTCAAAATCAACAAATGATAACAGTAAAAACAAAACCCAAAAAGTGCGAAATACTAATGCTGATAAGATCAAAAGTAGCTGTCCTAGTCTCAAAACTAAGCTAATTTCAAATGTGTATTGCATTTGACGTAACACATAATACATTTAGATTAATCTTAATTTATATGTTTCTAGGTAAAAGTCCTGTCAATCACAGGCCAAAAGGTTTCCCTGACTATGAAAGATGTGTGCCAAGAAACTGGAAAAGATCTCAATCCAACTTCCCATGCCCACTTGGAGGTAAGTCTTAAGATTTATTTTAGCCTTACAAAGTAATCTTATATGTACTTTATTAAACCATACATCTATTAGTTGGATAAAATTTTCACCTGTGTTAAAAAATTGCCTTGTGGTCTAGGTTCGCATGCCTATTGTATTTATAATTCAAAGTTTGTGGATTCTAAGACCACCTCATACCCACATGCTACCCGTGAAACCATTTACATGAACTGACTATTACTGTTCTGAGGTAGAGTTCCTCACAATGTTTTCCCTCGCCGTAGTTGGTGATTTCACAAATGCATTTTGAATTTAGATTATAGTATATTCGCATTAAGAAAATAGTGACGTCATCGTGTACCCACGATTTGACCAATGAGACGTGACAACGGTTGTCTGCAATTGGTCAATGTGAATTGTTTTCTCATTAACTAACGTCTCATTGGTCAGTTTAACCTCTATATATAATGACGTCACTATTTACTTAACGCGAATAGACTATAGTTTCTTAGAAACCACTGTTAATTATATTGTTATGTTCACCACAGGCGGAGCGTGAGGGTAGGAACCCTGACCGTCCCGTGCAGACAGATGTCCTGGCAGGTCTGGCAGATGGACTGGACGCTGATGAAGACACCAGCCGGAAGAGGGTCACCAGAATATCTAGTCCTGAACGCTGGGAGATCAAACAGGTAAATAATACTTTAATCTTTGCCAATGTGTAAACGAAACATTCCTATAATACGTTATTATACATTCTTGAGATCATTTAATACCTAATGGGTGGAACGAATGAAAGGTCCTTATTTGTTCCTCTTTCATATCATCATGATAGCACAATGCAATGTAATTAATAATTACGTTATAAGATATACAATTTACGAATTTTGTTGAGGTTTTTCATTGCTTAAGGATGTTAAAAATATTTGTTTACGATATGCCTACGATAATTAGCAGCAACTTAATTCTATTCTTATTCCTTTCAAGGTATTAAAAAAATTAAATTTATATATAATTTGGCATATACATTAATACACACTCTATTTGTTAAATATTACGAAACTCTTTCCCGACTTACTAACCAACTACCCTGCATATTCCAGATGATATCCTCAGGCGTCATAGACAAGAGCGAGTTCCCAGACTTCGACGAGGAGACAGGCCTCCTGCCCAACGACGAGGATGGAGAGGCAGACATAGAGATAGAGTTGGTAGAAGATGAACCGCCCTTCCTCCAGGGCCACGGGAGGGCGTTGCATGACCTCTCACCTGTGAGGATCGTGAAGAACCCTGATGGGTCGCTGGCCCAAGCTGCCATGATGCAGTCGGCCCTCTCTAAGGAGAGAAGAGAACAGAAGATGTTGCAGAGAGAACAGGTATATTACCTATATGTTTTACCTTACTTTTTAGGGTCATTCTATAGGGGTATCTTATTCATGAATGTAATGGATATCAATCACGTAACTACCAATATGTATGAGAAGATGTATGAGTGTCAATGAAGCGAAAGTAGGGCTCCGTGATATCTGCCTAGCTCTCCACAGGGAATCAGGTGTGATGTGTGTGTTGACTACCGATCTAAATTTAGCTATATAGATAAAATTATTAATTCTAAAGTTTTATTTCTTCTTATCATCGGTTTTTATGCTTTAGTGACCAAGGATTCCCTTATAAATCTCTTAATGGGATACTAGCACATAAATATATTACGTACAATATCCAATTTGCATTTATTCCAGGAAATGGATAGCGTGCCAACCGGTTTGAACAAGAACTGGATCGACCCCTTGCCCGAAGAGGAAAGCAGGGCGCTTGCAGCCAACGTGCGCGGCATAGGGGTGGCGCCCCACGACCTGCCTGAGTGGAAGAAGCACGTCATTGGGGGCAACAAGTCCTCCTTCGGGAAAAAGACCAACTTGTCCATACTGGAACAGAGACAGTCGCTGCCCATTTATAAGCTCAAGGATGAGTTGATTAAGGTATGTATCTGCTTTTGTTATTATATAGGTCATCCTTAAAGGGAAGCTACAAAATAATGAGTAATTTTACAGTTAATTTTGCACAAGTGTTGCCATAGACTGGCAAGTGATGTAATAATATCGTCTGTACTTTTGTGTTTTAAGTGACTGAAACATTTTAATATCTAAATTTCCAGAATTATAAACAATTTCTTACGAGAAAGCAATCGTCTGTCAACTAAAAAGCATGTTTTTCTTTATCTACGCTCCTAAAGATACTTTATTTTGTGGGCCTAAAACTATTAGCTAACTTGGTTATATTTCTTTATTGCAGGCTGTACACGACAACCAAATATTGATAGTGATTGGAGAAACGGGCTCCGGTAAAACCACCCAAATCACGCAGTACTTGGCAGAGTCGGGTCTGGCGGCCCGTGGTCGGGTCGGTTGTACCCAACCGCGTCGTGTGGCCGCCATGTCGGTTGCCAAGCGAGTGGCCGACGAGTTTGGGTGTCGACTGGGAACGCAAGTTGGGTACACGATCCGTTTCGAAGACTGCACTTCGCCGGAAACGATTATTAAGTAAGTGGGAACTATAAACTATTTACTTTATTATTGAATAGGGCTCGTAAAAAATATGGGGTCACACTATTTTTGTATAACAGTAAATATATGCATGTCCAGTGATGATGTAGATAAATCCGTAAAACAATTAGTCTTCTCCTTATTCTCTTAACAATGGTGTTTAGATACAGATGTCTACCTCAGAAATTGTATAATTAATCCACTTAATAATAAAAGTTTATTAAACCAACCAAATCTAACGTCTTGTTGCCTTGCAGATACATGACAGACGGTATGATGCTGCGGGAGTGCCTAATGGACTTAGATCTCAAGACCTATTCCGTGATAATGTTGGACGAGGCCCACGAAAGAACAATACACACCGACGTTCTCTTCGGCCTACTGAAACAGGCGGTGCAGAAGCGACCAGAACTCAAACTTATAGTCACCTCAGCCACTTTAGACGCGGTGAAGTTTTCACAGTATTTCTTCGAAGCGCCCATCTTCACTATTCCTGGTAGAACATTCCCAGTAGAAGTGTTGTATACTAAAGAGCCAGAGACTGATTACTTAGACGCGTCTCTGATAACGGTTATGCAGATCCATTTAAGGGAGCCCCCGGGAGATATTCTGCTGTTCTTGACGGGGCAGGAGGAAATCGACACGGCCTGTGAGATATTGTATGAACGAATGAAGTCCCTAGGCCCTGATGTGCCTGAGTTGATCATCTTGCCGGTCTATTCGGCGTTGCCGTCGGAAATGCAGACTAGGTGAGTCAAGTCTATTTACTAGTTATACTATATTAAAGTTATTAGTAATTAAAATTTGTGTATAATACGAAGTTAGTTTCTAAAAACATATAAATGAACATGCTTCATATACTTACATAAATCATACCAATAACTATCGTCTTTTATGGTTGATTCTTTCTTACGATATACCAAATTTAAACACGAGTTTTTATTCTACCTACATCCTCATCTTCATACACACAGAGCATAGAAAACGTAGGCTTACATAAACATGTATATACCATACAATATTTTTGTAAGTGTGAAGAAACGCTTAACGATTTATTATTAAATGTGGTTGTGTTCCAGAATATTCGAGCCAGCGCCCCCTGGCAGCAGAAAAGTGGTGATAGCGACCAACATCGCGGAGACCTCGCTCACGATAGACGGCATCTACTACGTGGTGGACCCAGGGTTTGTGAAGCAGAAGGTTTACAACTCCAAAACTGGCATGGACTCCTTGGTCGTAACGCCTATATCACAGGTATGATTTTAGATTATCTAGTTTCTTTGATACCTAAACTATATTGTTTTTGCATATTTGAGCTGAATCAATGCTAAGTAAATAGATTAATTTAGCAGCATGGTATGTGTGATTTGGAGTGATTATATTATTCTTACTCTTCCTCAAAATCAAGTAACTATTATCCAGATAGATTAACTTAGACGGCCGAAAGATCCCTCCAAAAGATAATCCCTTTGGCTATGAAAACATTCCATTTATTTAAATTCCTTACCACACAACAGAATAAATTGACACCTGTTTTCCACACAGGCAGCAGCGAAACAGCGCGCAGGCAGAGCAGGAAGAACAGGCCCAGGGAAGTGCTACCGCCTGTACACGGAGCGAGCGTATCGAGACGAGATGCTGCCCACGCCAGTGCCAGAGATACAGCGGACAAACCTCGCCACTACTGTAAGTTGGGTCTTCAAAGAGTTTCTATATAATTTTAAGTTTTTAATAAACTTCCATAGAATGTTTACGTAATACCCAGAGCATGTGGAATTGTACCTACCGAAAGGTATTGAAATTGTATTCTTATGTGTTTTTTTTTTCTTAAAATCGGTCCAAGTCTACTAATGCGCTTTAGGAAAATGGTAGTTCAATCGCACTTCAGTGTGGTTCTGGTTTAATTATGTAAAGTTATTAGCAAAAGTGACGAATATCGCCTTTAAAATGTCTCCTGTATATTCTTCAAGATACATAATAGTAGTCACATAATAATAGTACATTTGTACAAAATTTGACAAATATTTCACATCTCGGTCGGCAACGACTGGCGAAACCTCACGATGTGACAACAAATCACTTTGGGATTCCAGAGATATACATGTAAACCTCAGACAACCTAAACTGTGTTGCTTTATATCTATCTTCTTCTTCTTTACAGCACTAACTAATTCGCCCACCGTAGGGCATATGCCATATGCCTTTCCAATCTTCATCCACTGTGCGCGGTTTTCTGTTTTTCTAGTCGAGAGCGAGCCAGCTACCTTCGACAGATCATCATATTATACATATATCATTATATCTATATATATGCTCTATTTTTGTCGCCAGGTGCTGCAGTTAAAAACGATGGGCATAAACGACCTGCTGCACTTCGACTTCATGGACGCTCCGCCGGTGGAGTCGCTCATCATGGCGCTGGAGCAGCTGCACTCGCTCTCGGCGCTCGACTCCGAGGGACTGCTCACCAGGCTGGGCCGGAGGGTGAGTTAATATGATTTAGTGGAACCTCAGGGATATGGTGTCTTGACGGTGGCTTTAAGTGCAACTATAGAGGTTACTTAGCCTATTAATCCAACAACAGAATACTCTTTATTACTATGCTAATTTGGCAAAAAGATATGTCGTCGAAATAAAACTGAACGTAAACTTTATGTTAAAGTAAAACGTTAAATAAAGTAAGTAGCTGTAAGTAACGTAAACTTCTGCTGACTATCCCTTTCTTACCTTGACTACATGCAGGTAAAATTTTGTATGCACGAGCCAGCGGGCATATACCATTTTAATCTCTAATATCTTTCTAGAAATATGCATTAGTAATAAAAACTATTCTGTAGCCTTCTTCACAAAATGAAGTTGCCCCGCTGTCTGACTTAATATAATATATATGCATGAATAAAAAATCATTAAACATTACAATTAAACATTATTTCTTTTCACAGATGGCCGAATTTCCACTAGAACCGAATCTCTCCAAGATCTTAATCATGTCAGTGGCCCTGCAATGCTCAGACGAGATTCTCACCATAGTATCTATGTTGAGCGTTCAGAACGTGTTCTATAGGCCCAAAGACAAGCAAGCGCTGGCTGACCAGAAGAAGGCGAAGTTCAACCAGCCAGAGGGTGACCACTTGACCCTGCTAGCGGTTTACAACAGTTGGAAGAATAATAAGTTCTCTAACGCGTGGTGCTACGAAAATTTCGTGCAGATCAGGACGTTGAAGCGGGCGCAAGATGTCAGGAAACAATTGCTCGGGATTATGGACCGGTAAGTTACGTAGGAATGGATGTTGTTGGATTTTTGACATTGTGAAGATACTACATACTATAGATACTATTAAAATTTGTATGTAATAAATAATGGTTAGATTGCAATAAATTTACAAGGAGATTAATTATATTCTTCTTGCAAAACAGTTATCGCAAAAATATGTACAGATTTTCATCCCGATGTGTATAAATTTTCTACAATTTTTTTATACATACCTACATTCACGTCATTTAATCCCTTTCGGGGTAGACAGAAACTTGAAGACATGAAAACATGGATGTCACTAGTTTGTATTAGCATCTATTTTAGGGTTTTGATCTCATATCAAATATATATCTCATCGCCCAACAGATGACATATATCCCTAGTCCCTGTCTCCTTCTACGACATTCTGGAAACAACAGTACTTAGCATTAATTTTACGTCCCATCTAGCATTAGACTTACAATATTTTAATGTAATATTTCATTAATTACAGGCATAAACTAGACGTAGTGTCAGCCGGTAAGAACCCGGTGCGCGTACAGAAGACCATTTGTTCCGGTTTCTTTAGGAACGCGGCCAAGAAGGACCCCCAAGAGGGGTACCGGACTCTGGTGGACAGCCAGGTGGTCTACATACATCCCTCCAGCGCCCTCTTTAACCGACAGCCGGAGTGGTAAGGAAATTTACTTTGTTAAACGTACTTTTCTAAGGAATACATGTTTGTTTGGTATATGAAAGTGTTATAAGATTTCTCAGAGGTTGTCAATTCGTAGTTTTAATGATACTGAAATTTACGGCGTAACATACGGTAGTGGCTTTCCTTATTCAGAATTAGAACACATTTTATTCAGTCTTTACATCACACTCGTGCATTACTTTCTCAATAATTATAAAAGTGTATGTATGACTTATAGTTTTTTAAAGGGAAATTTTTATTACTTCATCTCTAGATTTCTTCGTCTGTGTGTTGCATGTCGCGTGACGGTCGTGTATAGCGTAATAGTACCAACTAGTACTAGTAGTACTTCCTTTTGATGGTGCTGTCAGAATAACATACTAAACATCTTTAATGCTGCCGCAATAGGTATCAGCTTAATAGACATTACAATATGAAGAAAAGTTAATTAAATATTTGTATTTTTTTCTCAGGGTAATATACCACGAGTTGGTGCAGACAACGAAAGAGTACATGCGAGAGGTGACCACGATAGACCCCAAGTGGCTGGTGGAGTTCGCTCCAGCTTTCTTCAAGTTCTCAGACCCCACCAAACTGTCCAAGTTCAAGAAGAACCAACGTCTGGAGCCGCTTTACAACAAATACGAGGAGCCTAATGCCTGGCGTATCTCCAGGGTCAGGAGACGACGGAATTAAGCGCTTAATACTCGGGCCGCTGTGTATTATAAATTGTAAATACTTCATTAATAAATAATAAGACTACAATATTTTTTCATTTAATCCATGTTATGTTTACAGAAATTCTGAACTCAAAACCTAGTCACGATTCGTTTGATAGAAACGATTTGCCTCCTATAGTAATACCTGTATAATAGTTGTTGACGTTTTACATAACTTAGGGATGTAATGGCTTAAACTACAATTAAAATTTTTAAAAAAATACCTAGTTTCAATATTAGTTCATGAAATACTCAAAAATAATTGTAATTATGTACGATTCTTTCCTCTACATATCAATCTAGGGATGCGTAAAAGTATAATAATTTGAAGGGTAGCTTCCCCTGATTAAAAATATAGGTTTTAAAATAAGTACAGAAAAAATTTATCATTGTGTATTTTCAAAAATTGTAGCAAGTCCGAAAAATACAACACGTCTAAAGCTCCCCTTCATTTCTTAACTGACAAATTTATTCCTGAAGGAAAATTGAAAGTCAGTCAAACGAAATTTCAGCAATGAGACGAATCTATCCAAAATAAATACGAAAATAAGGAATTTGTTTCGCCAAATTCGATCGGCTACAATCAAAACGTTCCATTGAAATGCTACGAATAATCACCGAGCATTATTAAAATGGATTTTTTATCAGAAATTATTGGGGAAACTATAGTTTTGAGTATAGACTCGATAATTTTGGGTATTTGTGTGAATCAACTGGGCAAATGTAAACGTATTCTAAACGCTCTTAAGGTGAGATTTTACCAATATAACTATTTAAACTAAATTTACTCATAATAGCAAAATATATTTATCCTTCAAGATAACCTACAAAAATATTTTTAAAATTAACAACAAAATGTACGTACTAAGGTCACACTGCAACACCTAACATATTTGGTCAGGAAATAGCTATTACTCTCAGAAATTAATGGAATTGCAATAATTCATGTATCAAACTTCAAGTAAAAACTGTCTTACATGACCTTTTGAATACTTGATACACACTTGCTAGGTTGTAAATATAATGCTTGTAGATTGTTACTTTGCGAAATGTATTAGGCAATACAATAATATAATACACTAATAGCATAAATAAGATCAAAATGTCAGACCTATATGTTCAATATTTACAGGATGCACCGGTACTCGAGATAAACTCATCCCTCTCAAAAGTAGCTAAAAGTTACCCCAATGAGACCATCCCATATGCAGTAATAAGAGGGCTGGTGAAACCGATTGGAAATCCTATAATCAGTAACTATAACAAGGCAGTGACTGGTGTGGTGCAGAGGCTGACTATTAAAGAGCATGTAATAGCCAGAACTTCAGCAGGATTTTGGTCAGATCAGACTAGGACTATTCATGAGATCTTCAATACTACTCCTTTTAACTTGAGTGACAGAAATGTAAATGTTGAAGTTCTTGATGCTCTGTCTGCAGATTTGATAGGTGAGTATAGCAGATGCTAAAAGACAGTATTAAGAATGTCCTGTTAGATTGTGATTGTGTATTATAAATGAAACAACATGTCATAATAATAAGTCACACATAGCTTTGGTACTTGCCAAGTTTGTCAATAACAAGTTGGATTGTTATGGTAAATAATAATGTTACTTGCATTGAAATAACTCTATGTCTAAGTCATGTTTAAAGTTTTTATTACTACAATTTTATGATCTTAATACTTTTATGAATTTCCTCAGATATGGACGTAATATGGGACAAGTTTGAGCCAATGTCGCCAGGGGTGCTGGACCATGTTTGGGGCTTCTTCTCAGGAGTCAGACAAAGAGGGTTGCAGACCATGGAGGAGATGTTGAGAGATGGCACTTATATCACTGCTATAGGTGAGCTAAACTATATAACATAAAAATTTACAAACAATTTCTAAATGAATAAATTTGTGAAAACAATGATCACCATTGTTTATACAACACAATTAACAATACTGCACGAGTGAAGCCAATATTTCATACTCGAAAATACATATTATGATGCAAAACACACGAACAGTGAACAGTTAACTAAGTAAATTTATTCTCTAAATGCACAGAAACTAAGCCACCTTATCAATAACAAGCAAATTTTACCAAACTTTTTACTTTGCACAGGTCAGTTGACCAGCAACAGTCGAGGAGAGCTGAAGATCCAGCCTCCAAAGGATGACCTGCCCTTGTACCTCACCACTACCACTAAGGAAAGCCTTGTCAGAAGACTGGTCAACTCCAAAGACTTCCTAAGGTGAGCTTCTTGATCTGCTTTGTATTACGAACCTAGGAATTCTAATTGTATGTGGTTGTTACATTATTTTTATTTCGCTGTCTTTATCCTAACTTGTTTATACTCTTTTATCAGCCATCATTTCTGCAGTCACTTCCTTTCATATTTTATTTCATATCATTCTTTACACAGTCCATACATCTCTTTTCGTTGTCATATATAGTATATATGAATATTTATTGTTAGTAACACAGACACAATTAACAGGAGTATTCAGTATGCTGCTTTACACATTAACTTTATTGTTTCATCTAGACACAACTTCAATATTGCGACATATTGCCTTTTTGATATTCAAATAAGTCTTTACACATATTATAATGTATTGTTTTATTTTGTCATATACACAAACACTGAAAGTTACACACTATAAATTATTTTATGCTGAAAAGACACATCCATTCTATTTAATTGTAAGATTTATATATATTTTATGTGTTCATATTATATTCCTTTAATAATATATGTCATTAGCACCATACAGAAAAGAACTAGTTTTATTATATCTACTTTTATTACATTGAACGATACATTCATAAGTGTTTGCAGAAGTCTTACCTATTAAGAAGTCTACAAACTGGTATTGATTCTAATTAAGTTCAATCAATTTCACTGCTCTGTCTGGTTATTGTTTTCAAGATCAAGCTGTCCATCAAATGTTTGAGAGTCTAGTGTGAGTGTATGTGTATTGATTTCCTAAACATAAAAATTAAATGTCCCCTTTTACATAATATGTTTTTATGTATAGTTTGGGATAGATGGATTGTGAGTAAAATAACAATAGTAACGAAATTTTGATTATCAGTGCACTGATTAAAAATGTTCTTTTCTTTCTTCATATGGGATCCAGTGTTGAGTGTTTATATTAGACAAGTAAAGATGAATGTTAACAAGTTCTATAAAGTGACAATAGCTTTATCACAAATATCAATAAAAATAAATATTTTCACTGATAATTTATAACTTTACAGGGCCGTCCTAATGATAGCCACAGCGGTTGCCGCAGCTGCTTCTGGTCGCATAGCATACAAATATATCCGCAGAAGGAAAAAGAAGATGCTGGAAGAGTCTATAAAGAAGCAGCTGGCCACAACAAGGAAGGAAAGGAGAGCGCAGGCAAGAGAGAAGAACCTGTCGGAAGTTCAGCTTTGTGTTGTGTGCGCTGTTAATCCTAAGGAGGTATGCATGCCTATAATAAGCCTTTCTTTTAATCAGTCATATAATATACGAGTATAATCAACAAAAAGTTGATCAGGGATATAAAACCCTTTTACAAGGAACATTATATTCAGCTCCAAATTCCTTATCTCTCATGATTGATGTTGTTGGATGAAATAATATTGGTTTACACTAATATACCAGAACATAATGCTAAGCAATTAGTGATGTGGTTACATTCAGTACCCAAACTAGTGTGGTTACTAATTTATGAGTTAATTGTTATATGTTTCTCTTTGGTTTCAGATAATACTCCTTCCATGTGGCCATGTGTGTCTTTGCGAGGACTGCTCAGATGCAATCACAGATAAGTGTCCAGTCTGCAGGGAAGCCATTATAACAAGAGCCCCAGCTTTCATCACGTAACAACCACTTTTTATTATGAGTATAGGATAGAATGACTTTGGAATAGCGCCCTAAGTTAGATCTTCAGTAATACATGAAGCTAAAAAGAAGCTGAAGTTAGTGTAAAGTAAAAACCACAGACAAGTCCAAATAAAATACTTGGTCAAGCTTAAGTGGTTAATAACACAATATAGCTATGAACAAAAAACTTGGTGAGGTTTTGTTGACTATTCCATTGATCAATAGTATTCAACTGACATAAGGGTACGGAAGAATTTGTTAGACAATACTTGTTCTCATGTTATTTAAATATGTGTTTTGAAATTTGTTTGTATAAAGTTATTTAGTTAGGTAATAATGTATACTGTTAGAAAATGATGTTAAATAAATAAATAAACACAATGAGGGATTTTTACTATAGCCATATTTACTACTACTTGCCTTTCGAATCAATTATAGATAGAAATTCATAAAATATATTGGTACCACAGATAATATAATACTATACAGTACTATAATTGGTTGGTACTATAATTTAACTCTTATTTCATTACTTTAATAATATGACTAATTAAAATGAAACTCAATTCATATTATGCAACTTTTATTCATAAAACAGTACAATGTAAAAATATCTGTACATTAATCCATATATTACAATATATACAAATGTACTTACACATCACATACTTGCATCAAAAACCTACTTGAATGCCCCCACAACTACTCCCACATCCCTCATTTTCATCAATGTCTATTTCATCCACCCCATTAGTTATGCTTTCAGTATTTTGTTCATGTAAACCATATTCTTGAATTAAAACTTCAACTTTATGATTTGTTATAACACCCTTTTCTTTCTTATTTTGACAGGAGTTGCCACAACATTTTTTGTCATCTTGACAACTTTTCCTGTTAGTCAGATCTGCTTTTGAATTACTATTATTAATTGTATTAGAATTGTCATCATTAAGTTCTTTAATAGCTTGGCTTATATTGTTCTCTTTATTCCTATTGTACTCTTCAAGCATTCTCTTTGCCTTGGAACTTTTGCCAACACCGAGTCTGGGCAATCCTTTGTTTAAGCCTTCTAATAAAACACAAGCCTTGCACACTTCTTGTGATGAAACAAATTTACACCGCACACATATCCTTTGAGATGGTAGTGATACTTCTTCCTTAACAGACATGGTTTCACCTGGAAAAATATAAAAATATTTAAAAACTTTTACATGAAAATGCAATAAGTTAACTGATTAAATTTTATTGACCGCTTTAAATAAACAGTTACATAGATAGCACCAAAATTAACTTCCTTCCTTTACTTTTGCCTTTTGAGTAACTACCTATTATCAATATTCCATATAAATGCCATAACAATGTAAAAGATACCAATGTGATATCTTCTAGGTTGCAGACAATACACTAAAAGGATTGAAGTATGTGAGTATATGTATTTGGGCATGCACAAATAAGTACCTGAATATATAATATCCATAATGCATGTGGGTCTTATTTTCTCCATATCCTTCAGTAAAGCTCTAGCATGCCCTCTGTAGGCATTGGGGGCAAACACACACTCTGTTGAGAAGTAGACCAGCTTCTTGTAATGCGCATACATCACTATTTCCTTCTCATATGCATATTTGAGAGGCTTGACTCTAGGTATGGTGCCTTCACTACCCTATAATACATGAAATATATTTTAATAACAATAATTTAAAAATGACACTCTAAATGTTTATCAGTATATTGAACTCTCAAATAATAGATATTTGTTCAAAAAATAACTATAAAAAACTTACTGTGCAAATTGCTGTGCATCTTTTTAGTCTAGCAATATCACCTCTTAATACATTCATGAGAACAGTTTCTGCAATATCATCTGCATTATGTCCTGTTGCTATACATTTAACTCCTAACATTGCAGCTCCTCTGTCCAAAGCTTGCCTCCGAAACACACCACAGAAAGTACAATTATTCTTTTTACCTATCTGGGCAACAATTTCATCCATAGTCCAACCATATAAGTCTTTGTATGAAAGGATTTTGAGTGGCATCTGGTAATCATCTCTATTTTGTTTCACTGTCTCTAAACTATCGTCTCTGTAACCTGTGATACCTTCGTCAATAGATAAAAGCATGAGGTTGAGTCCATAGTTGTGTCTTTCGTTTAACGTCTTGAGGACATGAGCTAAAACTGTAGAATCTTTGCCTCCCGAGGCGGCAACTGCAACTGAGTCACCACTTTTGAAGAGCTCACTTTCGACTATAGTGTAGTGTATCTCAGCCTCAAAGGCGTAGAAAAAACACTCTTTGCATAACGCGTCACCAGTTTTAGGTCGCTAAAATACAAAAGAAGATTATTTTATTGTAATTCAATGATGATATTAATTATAAGTACATATTAGCAATAAATAAACAAACCTTTAATGAAGCATTTTTGCCACATCCTCGTCTACATAAAACTGGCATGATGAGGAATAAAGTGATAAATATAACCGATTAAAACTTATTTAAATACCTATTTCATCATAATTTATTATGATACAGTATTAGGTTATGTTATGTTATGGTGCGATTTGGAACACTGTGACCACTGACCAGTGACATATTTATACCTGACAGTATCTCAATTCAATTTATAAATGCAAACATTATAAACGTTAACATGTTTCTTAAATCAGTCATGTTTTTCATTGTCTTTGATGTTTATAATTTTATAAAATAAAATATGAACAAAATCTATAATTCAAAGGTATATCCTAGACAAACAAACGATGGGATAAATAAATACATAAAATAGAACTTTTTATAGTGGTTATGTGTTAGTCGCTGATTTTAAATACGAGCATGTAGATATTATGAGGATATTTATTAAAAGTTTTTGATTTTATTAAACGTAATTGTGACCCTTTGATGAGTAATTTTATTATTATATCAACATAAAAATTTTCATGACATTGAATTGAGTATACTGTAAATAAAAAACTAAGCACAAGTATTGAAGACTGAAGTTACTTGACCGAAATGGGATAGAAGTTTGGACGCGATAATAATATTTATTTTAGTTTTTTTCTTTTTATATTCCTATGAGTGATATTTCTTTATCATAAACATGTATTAATTATTTAATATTTTGTAGCTGCGAAAGTGTAGAGTAATGTACGGCACTATTTTAAACTTTCTTTTAAAGTTTGTCGTGTTAAGTTTTTATTGAGTTAGTTTTGTTGATGTGTCCACTTGTTGAACTAGATTCTTATTCGCGGGATTATGAGCAAACTGCTATTTTTATGCAGGTTTTGCCAAGATGCACGAACTATTTAAGCGGGTGTTAAACGAGAGGGATCTTTCTAGAGCCGGTGATTTGTTTTCCGTTCCTGACACTGATATAGTAAATAGCTTGAGTGAAGTGGTAAGTTATAACTTATTTAACTTTAAAAACCGAAGATTATGTATGACTAATTGGTTTATTTGGATTAAAGTAGCCCATAATAACTATTTTCATTACACTATATTATGTTGGCAATTAAAACAGTGTTATTCAATAGTGAGTTTTTGATAATATTATGATACATATATTCATAACAGTGACATAAAATGCTTAAAAGAATATAACTGCTGATAAGTAATCATGATCTTGCTCTATTCTGAATATTGCTCACTGAGAATCAAGTATAAATCTATAACTACATCTATATTTTCTCCATACATTCCAGATAAAGAAAATCACAGAAATATCATCACAGCCAGAGTACAGTCAAAATGACAATGACCAGTCAGTGGTTGAAATATGTGTGACAAGGGTGACCTCTTGCTTGAAAGAGACTGCAACAGTGGAAGCCCACTGTTCTGCCCTGGTTGCCTTGCTGGAAACATGCCTGCATCACAACCTCCGTCCAGCTGGGTATAACAGTGATGATGATCCACCCCATGCTAAGATTGCATCTGATGTGATCTCTTGTATCTTTTTGGTAAGTTACTAATATATATCTAAGGGTGAAAGATTTATTTAAAACATAACAATTAGGTTTAAAATTTATTAGGTGTAAAATATGTAATCCCTTAGGAGTATTCTATTGACATCTCATAAATTTGTATCTAAGTTAAGCACTAACTCTTCATGGTTATTGAAAGCAATCCTAATGTTTTCAGGCAACAGACAATCAAAATTACAGTAAGAATGGCATCATGGAGGTGGTGTTGCCAGTGGCTGTCAGGTTTCTGCACAAGGGAAACAGGGAACTGTCCAGGAATATGGCTAGATACTTGTCTCTGGCAGTTATCAACCATGCCAGGGTGCTCAAGCCACATGTCCAGCCTATTATGGACTCATTGATTGCAGGTAATAAATACTATTTACTGTAGTTCTTACATCCTAAATACATAAATATTCATTCACCTCCTACAATGGGTGTTGACAGAATCTGGGAAAAATCCCCTAGATCACTTTAGCATGAATATTGGTGTTGTGATGTTATAATGGAACATTGGTAACAGCTTGCTAGCTCAATGACTAGAAATTCAATTTATCCCTAGTCCTTAATAAAAATTACTAACTAAATATTAGTTATGCCAAAAATGATTGGTGAGAAATGTGTACAAACCAAGTAAAAGCAGGATATGAGTGTATGCATTTGTATATAGTTTTATCTGTACTTCTAATTTTTATCTAAAACACACGTACACAAGTAAGAATAAGATCTATTTCCTATATACAACCCTCATTACATTTCCAGGCAACTACCCCCTATGCAGGGTATTGACCCCTCTATACGATCTATGCCCTGAGCCTATTGGGGGTCACACAATGGCTCTAGTGTCTCTGCTACCCCACGGTGAGCCAGCGGAACAGAATGCTCTCCTCACACTCTTTGAGACCATGGCGCTCAGGGACCCAGTGGTGCTGCAGCCGAGCATCTCGCAGCTGGTCGCCTATCTGTGCCCTCATACAGCGGCTCCTAATAGTATGGGCTGCATCTGTATCGGCGTTTTGAAGGTAATGTAAACGAAATATATTAAGTTAAACTTGTGGGAATTACAAGTACTGAGAAAATGTATGATCTTTGCAAAAATATATTTTAATATTGAAGAGCAGCAGAGTACTTATATAACTATTATTTTTCGAACTAAGTATATCGACTGCCATGCTCATTCCAGTCTCTCAAATTACAATATCGAACTTTTACTCTATTTCATTATTTTCCACATCCACATCTTATTATTTGTGGAGTAATAAGAAATTTGGCTATCAATACAATTAAAGAGCATTTAATAAACTGCATTGTATCACTATAATCTTTTTTCTAGTCTAGATAGGCAGCATTTATCCTTTGAATTTGTTTGCATATATATAGCTTTAAAACCGTATTATACATATCTATCATAGGTGTTGCTGTGCCTGAGCAAAAGCCGCGCGCAGTTGCTAGTGGAGCACGCGGCGACGTTGCGTCGTGCCGCGCGGCCGCCACACGCCTCGCCCGCCCACGTCACGCTCGTCGCGCAAATACTCACGCAACTCGGATATACTAGTCAGGTATTTACTTTAATGTGTATCATGTGTATATTGAAAAGGTGGATAAGACGTTTTGATATGTAAATGACGGATAATAAGATTGCACGGACAAAGAGCCTTTTGTAATCTAATCTGTTTATAGGGTCAATTTTTGTAAAATATGAGTAATGGAAGCCAACCTTAAGACCAGAAATATGACCGTCCGTCGTAATACTGTGTTTTGTATATAGGCTATATGGAACTTCAATTTGTGGCCTTTAATGTAAACAATCACTTAATCATTATGTGTATTTGTATATTGTCACTCACATACACCAATATTATTTTTAGAAATTAGCACAAGAAGCGCTAGATTTTGTGGTACAGTCGCTAGGCTCGTTGGAAAGAGGAGCTCATTCAGCGCTGCTAAGAGAAGCAACTGCGCTGTGTTCAGCGTTCCCAGCGCTGTTTACGGACAGCCTACTCGCTGCGGTGAGGGCGAGAAATGAGTAAGTTTCATTTGAAACGTTTTAACTGACGTACAATGATACTCTTCTACTGTTTTATGGAATAGAATACTTCCACCTGCCTAGGAATTTAATTTAATTAATGTATTATTATTTATTTCACATGTGTATGAATGTATACATAAGATAACATTGTAAAGTAATCTATCACGTTGGATTTGACTATCTACTCAACCCTTAAGTTATGAATGATCTGATACATTCACAACAACATGAACTTATATCTCTCACTATCCACCTTAATAATACAGCTTTCATCTTTATTACAGTGAAGTAAAGCGCACGTCGACAGGCGTAACAATAGTGAAGTTGGGTGGCCCGAGTCCCACCCCGGCGCCTTTGCCCGCCCCGGCACCGAACCCGGTACCCTCCGGTGGGTACACGAGGCGGGCGAAGCTAGGCGACTCTAGAAGCACTGGGAGACTGCACACTGCCAACCCCCATAGGAGTATGACCAGGCTTAATGTTGCGGGTAAGAGGAAAATACGTAAATGATAATAATAATATGGCTTCTGTTTCGCGTTGTAAGTAGTCGAAGTAATGTCAGCTGACTTTCTTTTTTGAATCTGGTAAGTCGTATCGCTGTTGTACTCATTAAGAGACGAATAGATTTTCTTTAAATGTTTTCCACTTACACCACATTAAATATTTGTTATTATAATTAGTTAAACACGTAATTTATTTTATATGTTATATTAAACACGATTCTCTCTGAATTCGCAGGTGGATCGGTGGGCGGGCTCCACAAGAGCATGACCAGATTGACCTCCTGCCAGCAGATCAACTTGCAACAGGTGCCGCCGCCTCACACTAACGCAGGTATTCATTTCATCCATTAAGGAGGAATATACAGGGTGGCGCATTCAAAACGGTCAGTATGGGAAAGTCTGAAACTATAAGAGATACGAAGATTTGTTCTTAGGAACCATGTCACCGATTTTGATAAAAATAAAAACTGCATTCATACTTTCTTTGAAAAAATAACTGTATCCTGTACGGGAATCGAACCCGGTTGCTTTAAAAAAATAAACTTGCCATTTTCACTTTTTCTTTTTAAATATCGATTGTGTAGGTCTTAAGCTGTAAAAGTCTCTATGAAACATGATGTCCAAAATGAATAAAATGCATTGTTTTGGCATACTTTAGTTTATAATAGTAGTTTACATACACCGACAGTTACAATACTTAACAAGTTCAGACATGTAAAATTGTCTCTATGGCTGTTTGTAGTTTTGTACCTCTCTACTTGTTACATACACCATATCATGTGGCATTAGCATTGCATTAATAAGTTTTGTTATCTACAGTAATCAAACATTGAAAAGTCCACTTAAAGTGATGTGTTAAACCTTATTTGAAAATTTCTTGTGGGGTTACGTTAAGAAAGAATTTTACAAAACAAGCTAGGACACCGTTGAAGATCTAAAAGTAGCAATAGAGGTAAATTTAACGCAAATTCACCACATGAAAATACAAAATTCAATAGTATGGTCGTTACCTAAACGTGTTGAATATTGTATTGAAAACAACGATGGTCACTTAGAACACCTACTATGATAAGTTAAAGTATGCCAAAACAATGCATTTTATTCATTTTGGACATCATGTTTCATAAATACATTTACAGCTTAAGACCTACACAATCGATATTTAAAAAGAAAAAGAGAAAAGGGCAAGTTTATTTTTTTAAAGCAACCGGGTTCGATTCCCGGCCTGGTTACAGTTGTTTTTTCAAGGAAAGTATGAATGCAGTTTTTATTTTTATCAAAATCGGTGACATGGTTCCTAAGAACAAATCTTCGTATCTCTTATAGTTTCAGACATCCCCATACTGACCGTTTTGAATGCGCCACCCTGTATACATCAGCATTAATATACAGAAGCTTACAGTATTAGTTTTAAATGTGACTTATTTAAAGTACGATATTAAATTGTATGTATGTTATTTGTGCTACAAGTAGCCCAGTAGACATTGTGTCCTTGTTCCATTTGTATGTAAAGATTTTGCCTACGTCGGAGTTTAAATCGTTCCTTGTCCGGCAGTGCAAATGGCGAAAACGAGTCAGAGCGTGCTGGTGAACAAGAGCAGCGGCGCCGTCACCGTGACCACCATCGGCGGGGGCAGGCCGCGCCCCGCACGCAACCACCACAACATCTTCATTGGGCACAACGCTACTAATGTGAGTCGCTTTTACGTAGCCACGAATGGTTCATAGTGACGAATGGTTGCTTTTCACAATATGCGGACGATCAAAATTATTTTAGCACAAACCAAGTGTAATTTTTTTTTTGTCTACATGCAAGTTATTAGGCAAACTTAAATATAAAAATATATTAGTCTTACAAAGGTCATTAGATATATAAAGGTGACATATAAAAATATGTCAAAAAACCTACTCGTCCTTTTTAGACACTGGAACTGGTTTCTTTACGTTCTCATATCCGGTTAGGAAATACCATTGGTCTAGTCCCCCAAGTCTAACAAAAACCTAGTCTATATAACCTAATTTATTATTCTAATAGCTTCAAATAAACTATTCGGGATACTTCATTACCACATACACCATTGTTCATTCAATAAATACGCATGCTTGACAGACGGCGCAGATCTCTATGGGCGTGGGGGCGACGTCGAGCAGCCACTCGATCCCGCTGAGCCCCATCATCAGCTGCCGCAAGTCGTCGGAGGTGCTGAGCCCCGCCGTGTCGGTGCAGCACGCCGGCCCCGCGCTCGGCGAGGTCTACGTCATCAACACCGACGCCACCCGCCCGCCCGTGGGCACGGGGGCAGGTGAGACCATTGCACTACACTACATCATTATTACAATAGAGGCGTAAACTTTTATAATGAAATGTCAAATGTAAGCTTGTCCTTTCTCGAGATGGATACGTTCCTAAGTCGTCATAATTTTTGTATTTTTATAATTGCACTTAATTAATACATATTAAAACAGTGAATAATAAGACTTATAGAGAAGAAAGAGGTACAGCACCAATCGTCGCAATAATTGAACGCACCACTAATATACCAGTTCACAATTAGCAACAAAGTAATCTCTCATAAACAGGTCCCGTAACAGTGACGTCGCGGCGTGCCAACAACACGAGCGTGACGATGATCAGCGCGGAGCACAACCACCGCATGAGCGTGTTCGAGCCGTACCCCATGCGGGACACGGTGCAGCACTTCTGCGAGAAGCACCTGGACAAGATCAAGGCCTACATGGACAACGTGGCCATGAGGCTGCCCCCGCCCGCCAAGTGCACCATCGAGGGTAACTGGAAACTCACTATTATTAGGGGTATTGAGAGAGCTAAGAACTGCTTTGTGTTTTTATCTTTCACAGCTATTGAGCGATAGTATAATTCTTTCTGTATGACACCGAAGTGAATGATGAATGCTTGCTTTTTTATGTCACAAGTAACAAACAGATGTGATTGATTTGTATTATTTCTCAATAATGTTTACAATTTTATATAACATATATGATAAACTGTTGTTATCTTTAATTGCAAATGAGTCAATCCGTAATGTAACTTTCAATACTAACCTCTTTATCAAGCGGATGTTCTGTCGATACTGTGAACGTGACCGATTTCCTGACTTAACCCAATCGTTTCCAGAACGCAAATCAAAGAAAGGCGCGAAGCTCCAATTCGGGTGCGGCGCAAGAGGTCCCCACTGTCTGTTTGCACGCGCACAATTCACAATGCGTACACGCCTGGCCCGCGTGTGGATCCACCTCATGTTCCTGGCGCTACAAGCGAGGGCGTCGTCGGCGCTGTCCTCGAGAGACGCGCCCGTCGCCACGCTCAAGCACTGCTGGGACACGCTCAAGAGCGAGAACAAGTCCTTCCTCACGCTGGTCACGAGCGCCTTTCCTGGAGTCAAGGTAATTTGTAGTACTAATATAACAGGATACATTTATTTATTTTATTTCACCCTGTGTCGCTTTAGAACAGGATCTACCCTTTTCTTCGGGATCTATTATCAGCTAAATAATATTATATATATATATATATATATATATATATATATAAATATATATATTATATATATATATATATATATATATATAGCTATATATAATATTGATGAGTATGTTTTCGGTATTAAAATCTGTTAATAGGAACAAGAAAATGCTCCTAAACGAGTTGCGGGCGGCCGGCTACTTCGACGTATTCGAATTGAATACGACGGGGAAGCGGGTGAAGCATCTACTTCAAGCCAACAGGTTCAGTAATCTCAATTTTTTGTTATATCTAAGTGCTTTGGGGATTATTCAAGATAGTTTCTATAATCTTTATTTTGAGTTTCCAGCCGTATGATCCAAAGTTTTCAGTACATGGAATATATGAATATTTTGATGTTGTTATTAAATGCATATGCTACACATGATACAAGCGAATAGGTTTTGGGTTATTCATTTATTAGTATGTATATTGATATTTAGTAAAATCCTGAAACATTGTTTCTCTTATGCGCTATTTAGACCCTCCTTTCGCAAATGGATTTAAAGGGATCTCATGCAATGTATAAAAAAGAAGACAACATTTACATTTTAAAACTGGCGCCACTATGCATTGTCATTGCCACTATACGTTCGCGTGCTTCAAAGTTAAAAATATTGTCTTTTGTTCTTATAAACGTAAACCTTATAAAAAGTTACTGGGACTGCACTTTTAGCAGTGACTGTAAATTTTTTCTTCATGTAGGGCAACAACGTCCGCTGGGGTTGCTTTTTGTGCAACCACCCGGAGAAGGCGGAGGGCTTCCTGGCGGTGGACGGGCAGCCGTGATGGAGGGGCAGCTCAAGGAGAAGAAGGGCCGCTGGCGCCTCTTCCGCCGCTGGCGCACGCGCTACTTCACGCTCTCCGGCGCGCACCTCTCGTGCAAGGAAGCGGTGAGTTACGTTCACATAGATCAGGGCTGTCCAAACCACTGCCCGCGGTTTAGATTACTGCGGCCCATTGAACCTTTTTAACCGACTTAAAAAAAAAGTTCGGTTCGGGTACACCGACTACAAAGAGATCTGTACCCACTGCATATAATAATACGGCCCACCAATGTATTTAGTCTTTTTTATTGGCCCTAGGTCCCATCTAGTTTGGACACCCCTGACATAGATGAGGAATTAATTGTAGACTATTTTGTGAAGTCAAACGTGTTATTATTAGTAATCAAGGGTGTTGTCTTTCGTTTCGTCTGCGTTATTGTAATTCGGTGATCGAGTTAAAATTGGTGAGTCAACGCTGTAGCAGCTGTTGTATTGATATTTTTTTATAATTTGAAAGAAGATGTAGTGACTAAGATTGAAAAAAAAAATGCTTCGATGGTTTGGACATGTTATGCAGATGAATGATAGCAGATTGAAAAAAAGAATATTGTGAAGTGAAGTGGTAACATAGGGGCTGGCCTAATAAGACATATAACAGTCAGATAGACGCTATATTGAAAAAGGTGACGTTAGGAGTACCTATAACCGCCGAGTGTGTATGAGTGTCTGTCAGGATCGGGGACAAATGGGGATCCGTGATCTCAGCCTACCCCTCTACAGAGGAATCAGGCGTGATGTGTATGTATGTAATTTAAAACAATTTCTCGTCGTTTTTTTCAGAGCGGAGGCGGAGAGAGCATAGACATAAACCAGATTCGCTCCGTGAAGGTGTCGCGAGGGGGCGAGGAACATCCCGAAGGCGTTCGAGATCTTCACGGGAGACCAGACCCTCATCCTGAAGCCCAAGGACGGGAAGGACGCCGAGCAGTGGGTGCAGTGCCTCAGCATAGCGGTGGCGCACTCGCACGCAAGGACGGCTCTGCCAAGGCCAACAGCTTGCCCGCCAGGGGACTCACGCTGAGGAATCTGTGAACTATCTCTCTGGGTAGTTGTCTACTAACAAAATTATGGACTATAATAGTTCCGATTAGATGTCAAATTGGTTTTGAATGGTCCGTGTATTGGGTTTTTGTATATATAACTAAGGGTCAGACTATCCCCTAGTTACGTATACAAATACCCAATACAAAAAATTTAAGTCCAATTGAGTATTATGGAATCAAGTCCTATAATTGTAGTCAGACATTAAATCTTGTCTTGTCAGTTTCGACCATTGTTAGATAACATAAATTTGCAGATACTCCCAGAATATTTAACTAAGAAATTGTAGTCAAAGTGGTGTTTTTACATTGTAACTGACAAAAAATATTTAATTATTGAGCATTTTCATGTCCCAAGTTTTACTGTACTATGTCAGAAACTACAACTTCATAATATACTGCATTTATGAGTACGTTTTCATTGAAGAATGAATGCGACGTCTGCTAGAATCGAAGTAAAATATTATTCTAATTTATACCTTAACTGTCCCTTAACAGTACTCAATTTCAAAGTGTGCAGTAATCATAGTTATATTAAAACTGTCACAAAGTAAAAAGACATATTGTTAGTCCTATAATATCACTTTTTTAGTGATGTACGAGTATGATTGTCCAAGAAGATTGAGTGAGAAATTTGTTGACTTAATTATCTTCCTTTTGAGAAATAAGCTGAGATTATTTGCATTTCATATTGTAATATCTGCATTTACGACTCCAATATCTTTTGAGTTTTTTTAATCAATAATATTAATTACATATTATTACACAAAGTAATATTAATTATATAGATTTCGAATATTTTTTGTATAGTTGAAAATTTGTTATCCTGTATGTGTACCTTATACACTATTATATAACTATCTTAGTAGTCTTATATCCGTTTATTTAGTCATTTAAAAATAACATAACATGACGTATGATAGAGGAACGGAGCATTTTATCCGACACATTTTGTCGATGCAAAAGATATATAATTTTTATAGTTTTAATTAGTATTAAGATGATTGCTCAAAAAGTAACATAAGCATTCCATTTTATATTCGAAGAACAAACTATTTATGAAAAAAGTCGATTATGTGCCTTAGAAAGTGATTTAAACTAAGTGAAAGTACAATAATTTAGAGTTAAGTACTAATATTTATAACTAGCTAGTACCGTATGTAGTCAGCTCTCTTTACATTGTAAAAATAAGAGATTTACTAAGAAAACATTTCTTTTTAAAATGTGTTTTCTATAACACTTATTTTCATAACATTCCATTTTTCAAGATGAATTAATGTGCCCTTATGCGTATAC